>BLKR01011581.1:0-30389 GCA_011170035.1 Teleogryllus occipitalis
GCTCCCGCGCGGCCTCCCGCGCCATGGCCTCGGATGCTGTCTCGTGGCCCGCGCCGCGCCGCCTCGCGCCCCGCTCCCTGCGACCACCATCTTGCTTTGCACATCCATGCACTCGCACCGGCTCCAGAGCTCTTTCGATAGAAAATATCTAAAGTGAGACTCGGGAGCTACATGAAACTTGGGGGTATAATACGTATTCGTTTGCCATATTTCCTTCCCTAGCATTCTTTTCCTTTCCCTTCCACTCTCTTTGTTACCCTTTTCTTCCCATCCCATTCTTCGTCCATCCCAGTCTTCCCTTACCTTCCCATGTCTTCCCTTCCCTTCGACTCCATTACCCTTCCCTTTCACCATCTTACCTTTCTTGTCCTTCCACTCACTTCCCTTCCTTTCCAATCTTTTCCCTATCCTTTCTTTCCACACTGTCTCTTCATTTCCACTTTCTTCTCTATCAACTCTTCCTTTCCTGTTCGCTACCCAACTCTTGTTTTATCTTCATCTCTCTTCACCTTCTGTGTATCACGTCCTACTCTGTCCCTTTAGAAATCTTTCAATGCCTCCCTTACCTTTTCCACTCTCTTATCTTTGACTATTCGTCCTTTCCATTCGATTTCATTTCTTTCCACTTCTCCTTATTACCCCTCCCTTTCACATTTTCTCTACTCCCATTATTTTTCCTTACATTCTTTTCTTCAGTCTTCATCCCAGAACTCCCTGCTAGTTATTTTTCCTTCACAAAGTTTCCTATGGCTCCCTAACTCTCTTTTTTCTGTTTCTTTGTCTCCATTGGTCTCTCCTCTCGCCCGTGGTGATGCTCTTGCCCTATGCACTCGCCGACGTACGGCCCCACGCTGGGCGCCAATAACTTTTATACCATTCCCATTTGTTCCTCTTGGTACCGTGTCAGCCCTTCTCTACCACTATTCTTATCCCATTCTTTTCCCTTCCAATCTTTTCTCATGTTCTCATTCCATATCTTTTATCCAAGTCTCTCTCCATATCCTTTCTAGGCTTCGCTTATTCCCTTTTTCCCTCTCTCTGCTTTTGACTCCAATAATCTCTCCTCTCACGCAGTATTCCCACCTCCCTTCCTCCGATTCTTTTTCCATCCATTCTTTCTTTCTCCTTTTCGCTCTTTCCCCCTAGTGTGTTCCTCCATAATTCGTCGTATGTTTCCTTAACCACTTCTCATGAACCTCTACCTCCAATTGTCTCTTTCACACACCGTGCGCCTTATCCACCTGCAGTCGCGCTGATTCGCTGCAGGCGCCCATTCCTTCTATACCATACCCTTAGTATCCACCGTCTTTCCTCTCTCCTCTTCCCTCCAACTCCACTCAAATCCCATTCTTTTCCTTTCAATTCTTTCCTACTCCTGTCTTCATTCCAAAACTCCTCTCTAAATGTGTCCCTCCTTCATATGTCTCCCTTAGCTCTTATCTCCCTCTTCTTCTGTTTCCATTTGTCTCCCCTCCCACCCATCATTCCAATCCCATTCTCTCGCCCGCGGTCGCGCGGCCTATTTCTGTATAAATCACACTACGTTTCCCCTTATCTTTTCCCCTCTCTTACCTTTGATCCCGACCGTCTCCTTTCCCGCCCCCCCCCCCCATCCTCCCACTCGCGGGGTCGCGCGCGCGTTCTCCCCACCTGCCGTCGCGGTGTCCCGCGGCGGGCGCCGGCGTGGGCGTGGGCGTGGGTGAGGCGGCGGAGGCGGCGGTGGCGGCCGCGTGGGCGGCGTGGGCGGCGGCGGCGTTGCGGCGCCGCTCCTCGGCCGAGCGCGCGCCCTGGCGGCGGGCGGTGGCGGCCGCGGCGGCGGCGGCCGGCGCCGTGGGCGGCGACCCACCGCCCAGCGCCCCCGCCCCGGGGGCCTCCTCCGGCGCCTGCGCGCGCGATCTGCGCATGCGCGCGGGCGCGAAGAGAGAGCGGTTAACGCGGGACAGCACACACGCACAATTAAAAAAAATTGGAGCCGTTTTTTGAGAAAATTTTGAACATGTCCGGGGAGCTTCATGTAAAGTACCTCCAAATTTTAAAAAATGCTTTTCAAAATCTCAAAGTTTCAACTAGAGCCAGATGGTCAGGGGTTTATTCAATTTGGAAAATATCCTATTTATGGTTTCGGCGCTAGCAGTGTTCACAGATGGACGGACAGACAGACGGACGTTTTGTTTTCAATTGTTTTTTCGGTATGAAGAACTAATTAAACAGGAATTCTGGCTACTCCACGTGTTAGGGGAGTTCAAACCCGATTGAATATCGGATATTTAGCAAAAAAATCTTTCGTATATCTCCCTTTGGTGGGAAGGAAAGCCGGCTGTCCCATGTTGTAGATTTACTTCATGTAGAAGATCCTCAATCCTAAATGACGCAATTGATGAAAACTGAAATTGACTGTTTCGTCGCCAGAGTGATACCTCCAAGATGGTGAAAGGAGCATAGCAAAAATTGCGTGGTCAGACGGAAGAGCGGGGCTGATGGCTCGAGTCTCGCTACGAAAAAATGGCCTGAACTAATTTAGGAGAGAGTTATCGAATTTTTTCGAATGCAATAAAGCAACGTTATAAATGGGTTGCATTCGCTATTTTTTGTATAACATAATTGAGAATCAAACACACCACGCGCACAATTAAAAGAAAAATTGGAGCCGTTTTTGAGAAAATTTTGAAAATGTCCGGGGAGCTTCATGTAAAGTACGTCCAAATTTTAAAGAATTCTTTTCAAAATCTCAAAGTTTCAACTAGAGCCAGATGGTCAGGGGTTTATTCAATTTGGAAAAAATCCAATTTATGGTTTCGGCGCTAGCGGTGTTCACGGACGGACGGACGAACGAACGGACAGACAGACGGACGTTTTGTTTTCAATTGGTTTTTCGGTATGAAGAACCCATTTAACAGGAATGCTGACTACTCCATGTGTTAGGGGAGTTCAAACTCGATTGAATATTGGATATTTAGCAAACAAATCTTTCGTACGACTTCCTTCAGTGGGAAGAAAAGCCGGCTGCCCCATGTTGTAGATTTACTTCATGGGATTCTCAAGATCCTCAACCCTATATGAAGACTCTGAGGAAAACGTAAATTGACTGTTTCGTCGCCAGAGTGATACCTCCAAGATGGTGAAAGGAGTAAAGCAAAAATTGCGTGGTCAGACGGAAGAGCGGGGCTGATGGCTCGAGTCTCGCTAGGAAAAAAATGGCCTGAACTAATTTAGGAGAGAGTTATCGAATTTTTTCGAATGCAATAAAGCAACGTTATAAATGAGTTGCATTAGCTATTTTTTGTATAACATTATAATTGAGAATCAAACACACCACGCGCACAATTAAAAGAAAAATTGGAGCCGTTTTTGAGAAAATTTTGAAAATGTCCGGGGAGCTACATTGTAAGGTACCCCCAAATCTTAAAGAATGTTTTTCAAAATATCAAAGCTTCAACTAGAGCCAGTTGGAAAGGGGTTTCTTCAATTTGGAAAAATCCTACGTATGGTTTAGGCGCTAGCAGTGTTCACAGATGGACGGACAGACGGACGAATGGACGGACGAACGAACGGACAGACAGACGGACGTTTTGTTTTCAATTGGTTTTTCGGTATGAAGAACCTATTAAACAGGAATTCTGGCTACTCCACGTGTTCAAACCCGATTGAATATCGGATACTTAGCAAAAAAATCTTTCGTACATCTCCCTTCGGTGGGAAGGAAAGCCGGCTGTCCCATGTTTGAGATTTACATAATGTAGAAGAGCCTCAATCCTAAATGAATCTATTGAGGAAAACTCAAATGGACTGTCTCGTCGCCAGAGTGATACCTCCAAGATGGTGAAAGGAATATAGCAAAAATTGCGTGGTCAGACGGAAGAGCGGGGCTGATGGCTCGAGTCTCGCTAGGAAAAAAATGGCCTGAACTAATTTAGGAGAGAGTTATCAAATTTTTTCGAATGCAATAAAGGAACGTTATAAATGAGTTGCATTCGCTATTTTTTTGTATAGCATTATAAATTTATTTGAGAATCAAAGTTTTTGGAAAATAACTTTATTGTGACCTATGGGGTATTTGTCATTTTCGCGAAAAAATAGTGGTCGACTAATCGTTTATCGCTGTCTCCCCACAGTTCTTTCTCTGCGATTGTCTGAATATGTGATGACGCAATTATTTGAGCCATAAACGGCAAATACGCCATAATCAGCGCCATAAGATGTCCTTTAATAAACGATTTCTTATAAAGGAAAAAGGTCGTTTACAATGTAATAATACAAAAAAATATTATTTGCAATCAATCAATGGAAGAATGCTTAACATTAATTAATGAAGTTCAAAATGAATGAATAAATGAATGAATGCTCAAAATCAATGAATGAATTAATGCTCAAAATGAATGAGTGATGAAAGCTCAAAATGAATGAATATATGATTGAATAAATGAATGCTCAATATAAGTGAGTCAGTGAACGTTCAAAATGAATGAATGCTCAAAATCCATGCGTAAATGAATGTACAAAGTAAATGAATGAATGCTCAAAATCAGTGAGTGATGAATGCTCAAAATAAATGATGTTCAAAATGAATGTATGAATGCTCCAAATAAATTAATGAATGCTCCAAATAAGTAAATGGGTGCTGATAATGAATGAATGCTAAAAATGAATGAATGTACGAATTCTCAAAACGAATGATGAATGAATTAATGTAAGAACGCTCAAAATCAATGGCTGGATGCACGAATGAATAAACGCTCAAAATGAACGCTGAAAATGAGTGAATGAATGAATGAATGAATGCTCAAAATAAATGAATGCTCAAAATGAATGAATGAATGCTCAAAACGAATGAATTAATAAATGAATGGTCAAAATGAATTAATGAATGGTCAAAATGAATGAATGAATGCTCAAAATGAATGAATGAATGAATGAAAGAATGAATGCTCAATATGAATGAATGTATGAATGTTCAAAATGAATGAATGAATGAATGTTCAAAATACATGAATGAATGCTCAAAATGCATGAATGAATGGTCAACGTGAATGAATGAATGCTCAAAACGAATGAATGAGTGAATGAGTGAGCGGAGGCTGACCTGGAGGCGGGCGCCGGCGCGCGCAGCGGCAGGCTGTCGGGGCGTCCGCAGGCGGCGGGGGCGTGCACGTGGGCGGGGGCGGACGGCGAAGGCGCGCGCGGGGGCGGCTCCGGGTCGGGCGCCGGCGCCGGCAGCATCACCGACTCCGACGGCAGCTCCGGCGCCGCCTCTTCCCCTAAGCGCACACAAACACACACCCAAGCTGGATCACCCTTACACGGCTTGTCGGCAGCACCCGCGGCTGGGTCACTCCTATATACGAGGATAAGTCAATAAGTATCTGCAATCAATTATAATTTATTACAGCAAGTGTACACAATTGATGCCATTTTAGAACATAGGCACCCTTCTTTTCAATGCACTTGGTCCACCATTGCACAAGCTTCCCGATAACTTTTGGGAACAAAGGTTCTTGGCTTGCAGCAAGGCACGTGTGCTTCTTCCATCTGTTGATCGGGGCAGAATAGACTGTCTCTTAAAGCATGTTGAAGTGGACAAAACATGGGAATACGACGGAGGTGAGATTGGAACTGTACGTAGAATGCTCCAACTCATGATTCTCACACGATTGTGCTCTTCATTGAGTTGTTTCGGAAGATACTTCGCACCCATTTGCAAACCCATGGCTAATGTGGTTATGGGACGCTCTTCCTTTTTTGGTGCAAACACAGAGATCTACAGCCATATAGATCGCAACAGCGTAGTATAGACTGATCACATAACGTCAATACCTCCCACAGGCGGAGAAAACCGTCCCATCTAGTGAGCACACAAAGCCATAGACCTTGTCTAAAGATAATTAGAGGAAAATTGCAGGTACTTATTGATTTACCTGCGTATATTTTAATTTCATTACTCATCCTCCTTATCACTTAATCCCCTCTCCCTCATATTCTCATCTATTTGATCATCAGCACTCAGCTTCTCCCCCTGCAGCACGTCGGGGGGCGAGTGGTGCAACGGGACTATAGTCATTGGTCCGGCGGAACTGTGAAAAGTAGTGTAGAAAGAGAGTGGCGAGTGATGCAGTATGACTGACCGAGTGATGTAGACGGACTGTTGCGAGTGATACAGGGGAACTCGTGCAAGTGGCGCAGTAAGGTTGTGACGAGTGGTGCAGCAGTACTGTGACTAGTGGTGCAGCAGTACTGTGACTAGTGGTGCAGCAGTACTGTGACTTGTGGTGCAACAGTACTGTGACTAATGGTGCAGCAGTACTGTGACGAGTGCCAGCAGTGGGGCTGTGATGAGTGGTGCAGAGGGACAATGGGGTAGCAGCCTGGGGCAGGTAGTGTCGCAGAACTGTGTCAGCTGTTGTAGCGGGATTCTGGCGAGGGGTGCAGCGGGACTGTGATGAGTGATGCATCATGATTCTGGCGAGTGATGCAGCGAGACGGTTTCGATTGGCGCAGCTAGTCTGTGAGGAGAGGCGCGAGAGATTGTAGCGAGTGTTTCGAGGTTTGACGAGTGGTCCAACAAGAATTTAGCAAGGGATGCAACAGGAATGGGCTGCGAGGGGCAGGGCAATGACTTTGGCGAGTAGCGCCGCTAAACCGTGGCCAGCGGTGCAGCAGGACTACGGGTAGTGTTTGTCGAGTGGCGCTGCAGGAGTGTGGAGAATGGCTCATGACGAGTGGTGCAGCAGGACCGTGACGAGTGGCGCAGTCCGACCGTGGCCAGTGGCGCAGGGAGTGAGTGTCGAGTGGCGCAATTAGACCGTGGCAAGTGGCGCATCGGGACTATGCTGAGTGGCGCATCTGGACTTATCGAGTGACGCCGCGTGTCGGGGGCCGTAGTACCTGGGCGCGGCCGCGTACGCAGCGTCTCCCCCTCGTCTTCGAGTGGGGACGAAGGGATGTAAGTAAAGGGAGGCGCAACTGGACCATGATGAGTGGTGCAGCACGACCGTGGCCGGTGGCACACGGAGTGTATGTCAAGTGGCGCAACTAGGCAGTGGAAAGTAGCGCAGCCCGTTGTAGTGTGTCGTTGCTTTTGCTGGGCGTGACGAGTGGCCAGCCCGACCGTGGAGAGTGGCCAGTGGCACAAGGAGTGTGTCGAGTGGCGCATCTGGACTGTGCCGAGTGGCGCATCGGGACTGTACCTGGGTGCGGCCGCGTGCGCACCGTCTCCCCTTCGCCCTCGAGCGAGGGCAGTGGAATGTCAGTAAGGTGGAAGAGGATCGTGACGAGTGGCACAGCTCATATGTGGTCAGTGGCGCCGGGAGTGTGTGTCAAGTGGCGCAACTGGACCGTGACGAGTGGCGCAGCCCGACCGTGGCCGGTGGCACAAGGAGTGTATGTCGAGTGGCGCAACTGGAACGTGAGAGTGGCCAGCCCGACCTTGGAGAGTGACGCAAGGAGAATGTCAAATGGCGCAACTGGACCGTGGCCAGTGGCGCATCGGGGCTGTATCGAGGGCTGTAGTACCTGGGCGCGGCCGCGTGCGCAGCGTCTCCCCCTCCCCCTCGAGCGGGGGCGGCGGGGGGTCGTTGGGGTCGGTGAGCGGGATGAACATCCAGTCGGGCTCGGGCTCCTTCTTCTGCTTCTCCTGCTCGGCCTGCTGCTGCTGCTGGAAGGTGAAGTGCACGGCCGCCATGGGGTCGTCGGCCGGGGAGCGCTGCGAGGCCGCCGCCGCCGCCGGCTGCCGCTTGGAGGACGCGCCCCCGCGGTGCTTGCGCCTGCAAACGCGCCTGGCGTCACGAGGCGCGCGTCACTCTCCCGAACACGCCTCGCTGCGCGCGCGCTCACACACACGCACGCACACACACAAACATACAAACAAACAAATAGATAAATAAGTAGATAAATAAACAAACAAAATAATAAGTACATAAATAAATACATAAACATACGCAAATAAGCGCGTAAATAAACAAACAAACAAATAAATACATACATAAATAAACAAATAAATACATACGTAAATAAATAAATGGATATATAAATAAATAGTCAATTAAACAATCAATTATATGAATAAGTAAGTCGATAAATAAATAGATAAATAGAAAAATAAATAGTTAACTAGAAAATTAATAAAAAATAAATACATTAATAAATACATACATTCATAAATAAACAAATAAATACATAAGTAAATATGTAAATGGATGTATAAATAAACAGATAAACAAACAATCAATTATATAAATAAATAAGCAGATAAATAAATATATAAATAGAAAAATAAACAGTTAACTAAAACATTAATAAACAGAAATATATTTATAAATACATACAATTAGTATCGTAAATCAATAAATAAATATATTTTTACATAAATAATTTCACAAATGAATAAATACATTAATAAATACATAAGTTTCTAAATAAATATATAAATAGGTTTGTTCATAAATACGTAAATTCATAAATACATAAATAATTAATAAAATTATAAAATACATAAACTACATTGCAGCTACAACTGATGAAAGGTAGGCGAATGGAATAAGGTTTCTATTAAGGGCAACGAGCGTACGTTCTCCAGAAATGGCGTGCATCACAACGGATCTACAACTCTCATATTCGGAACAGCATTCGATTGCAAAAAAAAAAAAAAAGGAAAAAAACAACCCACAAACGGGCTACAAAGGGACAATGACACCAAGAGCATTGAAATAGCAAGGGGGTACAGCAAGTGGCAGAGTCAGGAAATGGGAGGGGCAGCAAGGGGTAGTGATAGCCAGTAGGAAGGATAGCAGGAGGGAGAGAAACCAAGAGGGAGGGGAAGCAAATGGGAGAGGAAGCAAGTGGGAGGGGAAGCAAGTGGGAGGGGAAGCACGTGGGAGGGGAAGCAAGTTGGAGGGAAAGCAAGTTGGAGGGGAAGCAAGTTGGAGGGGAAGCAAATGGGAGGGGAAGCAAGTGGGAGGAAAACACGAGGGAGGGAATGCAAGTAGGAGAGAACGCGAGTGGGAGGGGAAGCAAGTGGGAGGGGAAGCAAGTGGAAGGGGAAGCAAGTGGGAGGGGAAGCAAGTTGGAGAGGAAGGAAGTAGGAGTGGCACCAAGTGTTAGGAACAGCAAGTGGAATGCAGAGAGTAAAGGGGATGTAAGGAATGAAGGGAAGAAAGGGGGAAAGTGTGGAAAGAAGAAAGGTAAGAAGAGAGGAAGGAAGACGAGTGAGAAAGTGAAAAGGGCAAGAATGAACGGGAGGAAGGGAAAGAGGGAGAAGGAAGAGGAGGAGGGAGAAAGATTATGATAATCGGAGACGGAACAGGAAGAGGAGAAGGTAGAAAGAGGATGCTGGAAGGAGAGGGAGGGAGACAGACCGTCGCAGAGACCGCACCTGAAGAGCGAGGACAGCACGGCCGCGGGCCCGCTGCTGCCGCTGGCGCTGGGCGCCCGCGCGCTGTTGCCGCGCTGCTCCTCCAGCTGCTGCGCCTGCGCCTGCGCCTGCGCCTGGGCCTGGTGGGCGCGCTCCTTGGCGTGGCGCGCGTGCTCGCGCTCCCGCCCGCCGGCCGACGGCGCCGTCGACGCCCGCTCGCGCTCCCGCTCCCGCTCGCGGCTCTCGCTGCGCGAACGGGAACGCGCCCGCTCGCCCAGCAGCCCGCCCCCGCCGCTGCGCCTGCAACGCGCGCTCCACATGGCACCGGGCGCTTTCTACACGGGATCCAATCATGCGTTCATTCACGGATTCTTTCAATCATTTAGTAGATGGTTCGGTCGTGTGGTCGCTAGATGATTCGTTTTATTATTTGCTAGATGATTCGTTCAGTCATTTACAACACGATTCGTTCAATCACGTACTAGATGATTCGTTCTATTATTTACAATAGGATTCGTTCAATCATTTACTAGACGATTCGTTCGATCATTTACTAGACGATTCGTTCAGTCATTTACTACACGATTCGTTCAATCACATACTAGATGATTCATTCTATTATTTACAATAGGATTTGTTTAATCATTTACTAGACGATTCGTTCAATCATGTACTACATGATTCGTTCAATAATTTACTAGATGATTCGTTCAACCATTTTCTAGACATTTCGTTCAATCATATACTAGATGATTCATTCAATCATTTACTAGACGTTTCGTTCAATCATTTACTAGATGATTCGTTCAATTATTTTCTAGATGATTTGTTCAGACTCTTAGATCATTTGTTTCGTCATAGACTAGATGATTCGTTCTGTCATTACTGAATGATTTGTTCAGTTATTTGCCAGATGTTTCGTTCAATTATTTGCTACTGTTGCCGTGCCTGAAAAGACCACCACAATAGTACGCTGGACTTTGCACCTTTAAATTATTCTTTCACATTTAAATACTATTTATTCTTTTTCAATTAGAAAAATATTCATGAGAGATTCAATTCATCAATTTATTTATTAGCTCATTCATTTATTTATGAGATGAATTCATTCACTCAAGTGATTCGTGTAAGAGAGCATTAATCACTTCATACATTCATTCATTTACTAGATAACTCGTCAATTCATTTACTAGTGCGGCTACGCTAGCAACGCTATTTGCCCAAACACGCACGATTTTATGTCTTTCTCTCTAACAAGAGCCCTTTCAAGGAGCAATAGAAAATTAATTCAATTATACGTTCATTTTCATTTCGAAAAGCATGCAAAAAAGAGGCAAGTTAAAAATCTATTTCTTACTTCGTACATCCATTTCTGAGTTGAATTCGCTCATTCAAGAGATCATTCACTGATTCATTCTTTTACGAGAGCATTAAATGATTCATTCATTTACTAAATGACTCGTTCATTAATTTACAAGACGACTCGTTCATGAAATTACTAGACGATTAGTTCATAAAACTACTAGATGATTTGTTCACTGAATTACTAGACAATTCGTTCATTTATTTCCTAGATGATTCGTTGGTTCCTTCAATCACTAAATGATTTGTTCATTCGCTAAATGTTTCATTCATTTAGTACACGATTTGTTCATTCGTCTAAGAAAGATTAATTCCTTCGATTACACATTCACACACACCGGTAGCGGTAGCTCAGTGCATCAACTGATATCACTGCAGCGCCTCTGGCCGGCAGGTCCTAGATTCGAGTCCTGACGGCGGCAGGATTTTCGACACTAGCTTTTCAGCTAGGTCGAAACAGTCGCTGTTTGGAGGAGAATTCTAGCGGCCGTCTGCTCTGATCGGTAGTTTTCCGTGGTTTCTCAGATCAACACCAGGCGAATGCCGGAGCAGTACCCTACCAAACGGGCCACGGACCGCGCGCGATCTGTCCTTCCTCTTCCTTGTCCTATCCTCTCCCTTTACACACACACTTACACTAACAAGCATTACACTATCACATATTCCGGGAGATCGGTCGGGAGCTTAGAGCTTGTCCCGGCTGGGGCGGTGCCCCGCTGGTGGGAGAGTCCTGGTTAGGGGGAAACCCCACTAGTCGACGGTAGGTCGGCGCCGGATCTCGCCATCCAGCGGGGGAAGATCACCGCCATCTCCCGAGAAAAAACATGCACTACACGAACGGAACTAACGACCGAAGCAGTTGACGCGCCCGGAAACACGAAAGAATCAATCAATCAATCAACATTCACACATTAGAGAGGCAGTGGTTGCAGAGAGGCGCGCGCACCTGTCCCGGTGCGGGGCGCCGCCTCCGCCGGGGGGCGAGTCGGCGCCGGGGCTGACCGGCGACTGCGCGGCCGCGCGCCGGAACAGCGACGCGAACGACCCCTTGCGGGAGGGCCCGTGCGACGAGGCGGCGGCGGCGGCCGCGGCGGCGGGGCCGGGGCTGGGCGTGCGCGAGCCCAGCGACGCCCCGGACGCGCCGCCGACGCCGCCCCCGCCCGACGCGGACGCCGACGCTGACGACGCGTGGCGCGACGCCCGCGGCGACGCGCACGGCGACCCGGACGTCGACCTGCGGGCGCGAGCGCGGCAGGCGCGGTTAGTGACGTGAGAAACTGCCTGAGGAAGTTACGATGCTGCTGGGCGAAATCACTCGAAAGGGTTCTACAAGATGTAGCACGCTCACTACCCAACAACATCAAAAAATACCCTCATATAACACTACAACAAATAAAATATTATAACAAAAACGCTCTTATAAATGCTATAATGCTATCACAGTGTAATCACACACACATACACCAATATATATATATATATATTGGGCTCCAACTATGGGCCAGCCCATAACTTCTAAACGGTTCACGATATCATGATGCAGTTTTCACTCAACAATGCGGAATCATGAGGTAAGTAATATGCCGTACAAATGTTTTAATATAATATTTGTTTCCAGAAATTAAATCTTGTTTTATTGTTTAAATGTAACTATGTATTTTCTCTCTAACAATATATGGTTCATAGTCCGCCAGGAAAGGCTCTCCGCACCCGGGCGAATCAGAGCCTCCCATTAAAAATTGCATTTTTGTCGGTAGCAATCAGCCCACTGGGAAATAAATGAAGGAGACCACACTTGCATTATCTATTATGATTAGGGTGAGTACACAATTTACGTTTCCTTTTGTTACAAGCTGCAGCTCATGCTACCAACATAATTTCAGTTCCTAACACTCTAACCATCAAGGTCCAATCTGGGGATACTTTCTTGGCACGCTGTATTTATTAGTGGTATTTAATATTAGTGGCCTGCAACAACAAAAATACTGCTGAACAAAACCACTTAAAATGGTTCTCCGAAAAGTAGTATGCACGCTGCTCAAGAAGAATAAAAAATAAATCTCTCTGCATAGCACTACAATGAATTAAATATTTTGAACATCGTTGGCTTAGTTCTCAAACATTTCTTGTCCACTAATGGTCATTTTTGAATTAATATATTTTTGAAGACGTCTCGTTCATAACTACCTTGTTATTATAAATCTACATAAAAGATCATGTTTTTCTCGAAAAACAATGTCGGAACTATGAGAAACTGCACCTTTACAAACTTTTAAGCTTCGTTTTCTCGAAAGCAGGGGTCCTGGACATGCAATACATGTACACTCAGCCCTCAATATATAACATTTATTCATTTTACATCGGTTCTTTAAATTTGTAAGAGGGTGCGGATCTACCTGTAGAATCTATTTTAACTTATCTACTATTTACATTTGTTGTCTGCTGGATATTTCTGGAAAATGAAACAAATAGGAAACCTCGTGTAGCAAAATGCATTTTTCTCTTCAGTATTATTAATCTGGAGCTGGCACAGGGCATTTGTATACATTGTACTACATTTTGTATAACTGTTCTTTACATACCGAGTATTAAAGAAAATGAATATAAGGCGGACACGTTCTTGCAGCCTTGCTGTCACATGACACATACATAAGCAGTGACGCACTGAATTTGAGAATTCAATCGAAACGCACGTAATGAGGGTAGGCTGAACAACACATATAATGTTCGAATTTTTCAGGGGAAATCGAAACTCTTTCATTATTTTTACTTTTTGTAGCTCACAAGTTTTCTCTCATTCCCAAGTTTTCAATGGGTAGGGTGTGGTTTCTGCAACGTATGGTACATGCAATGTATGGCACCTTCAACATACGGCTCCTGAAACGTGCCTGAAATGTACTCTACCTTCAACGTACTGTACCTACAACGAATGGTATCTACAATTTGAGGTACCTGCAGCGTGTGGTACCTACAATGTACAGTATCTGCAACGCGCGGTACCTGAAATGTACTGTACCTGCAACGTACTGTGCGTGCAACGTACTGTACATGCAACGTACTGAACGTGCAACGTACTGTACGTGCTACGTACTGTACGTGCAATGAATGGTATCTACAACGTGCGGTACTTGTAACCGACAGTACCGTACAATACCTACAACGTACGGTACCAGCGACGTACTGTACCTGCAATGAATGGTATGGACAAATTACGGTACCTGCGATACATGCGGAACCTGCAACGTGTAGTAACTGGAACATGCGGTCTCTGCAACGTACGTTACCTACAATGTTTGCTTCGAACATTGTTAATAGTTAGTTAATGCCTTATTTTACGTGGCGAGACTCGGGCCATCAGGCCCGCTCTTCCGTCTAAACACGCAAATTTCGCTACGCTCCTTTCACCACCTAGCGGAGAAAGGAGGTATTATCTTGGGCGACGAAACAGGCGGATCTCAATTTTTCTCAGAGGCTTCTTTTAGGCTTGAGGATCTTTTATATGCAATAAATCTACATGGGACAGCCGGGTTTACTTCCCCGTACGAAGGATTTTTTCGCCCTTAAAAAATCACGGCTTCGATCGGGTTTGAACCCGCAAACTCGGGTACAACAGTCCGGTACGCTGACCGCTATACCACCGAATCCGCAAACATTGTAGGTAACGTTCGTTACGTGTGCTCGGTGGGCGTTGAAGACGAAGGTTGGGTTGGGAGGAAGGCGCGTACCTAGGCAGCTGGTCGTGCGGCGAGTGCACGGCGGAGGCGGAGCCCGGCGCCGCGTGGTGGGCGCGGGCCTGTGCCCGGCGTTGGTCCAGCTTGCGCGCCACGGCCTCCCGCAGCGCCGCCTCCCGCGACGCCAGCAGCCGGCGCTCCTCGGGGCTCAGCGCCGGCGCCAGCGCCTGCAACACCCACCGCCCCGCCCCCTCTCGACACCTGCGTTGCGCGGGTTGAACCTGAGTAGTGCTCGCGGTACCTACAGTACTGGGGTTCTGCAGGGTATAATACTTGTATCGCGGCACCTGCGCAATGCGGGAGCTGCATTGCGCGGGTTGAACGGCGTGCGGGACCTGAGTAGTGCTCGCGGTACCTACATTACTGGAATTCTGCAGGGTATAGTGCCTGCAGTTAGGCACCTACGCAATGCGGGAGCTGCATGCGCGGGTTTGTACGGCGAGCGGTACCTGAGTAGTGCTCGCGGTACCTACATTACTGGGATTCTGCAGGGTATAGTACCTGCAGCGCGGCACCTGCGCAATGCGGGAGCTGCATTGCGCGGTGTCTGCGGGGTGCGGTACCTGCGGTGTGCAATGCCCGTGGTACCTGCGTAGTGCGGTACCTACATTACTGGGGTTCTGCAGGGTATAGTACCTGCAGCGCGGCACCTGCGCAATGCGGGAGCTGCATTGCGCGGGTTGTACGGCGTGCGGTACCTGAGTAGTGCTCGCGGTACCTACAGTACTGGGGTTCTGCAGGGTATAGTGCCTGCACTGCGGCACCTGCGCAATGCGGGAGCCGCATTGCGCGGGTTGTACGGCGAGCGGTACCTGAGTAATGCTCGCGGTACCTGAGTAGTGCGGTACCTACATTACTGGGGTTCTGCAGGGTATAGTACCTTCAGCGCGGCAACCGCGCAATGCGGGAGCTGCATTGCAAGGGGTCTGCGGGGTGCGTAGTACAATACGCGCGGTACCTGCATAAAGCGATACCTACATTACTGGGGTTTTGCAGGGTATAGTACCTGCAGCGTGGCACCCGCGCAATGCGGGAGCTGCATTGCGCGGGGTCTGCGGGGTGCGGAGTGCAATACCCGCGGTACCTGCATAATGCGGTACCTACATTACTGGGGTTCTGCAGGGTATAGTACCTGCAGGAATTATACCCTGCAGAACCCCATAATGCACTACGCAGGTACCGCGCGCCAGGAATGCGGCACCTGCGCAGTGCGGGAGCTGCATTGCGCGGGTTGTACGGCGAGCGGTACCTGCGGTGTGCAATGCTCGCGGTACCTGCATAGTGCGGTACCTACATTATGGGGTTCCTGCAGGGTATACTACCTGCAACCTGCGGTGTCTGTAGCGTGCGGTACATTCTGAATTTGATACCTGCGGCGTGCAGTACCTGCAGCATATGATATCTGCAGCGTCTGGTGCCTGTATAAATCTGTTATTGCAGCGCGCGGTACCCGCAGCACGCGGTACCTACAGTGCGAGGTATCTGGAGTGTGCGGTACCTGTACCTACACGTACCAGTAGAGCGCGATAATTGCAGCATGCGATACCTGCATTGTGCGGTACCTACACAATGCGTATGGTGCAAAGTTAGTTACCTACAGTGCCATACTTCCAGCGTGCAGTACCTGTTTTATGCGATACCTTCAGCGTGCTGTACCCACAATTTGCACCATTTTGTACCACGAGCGTTTGTTTACTGCATCGTGCAATGCCACAGTGCGTTTACCTGCAGTGTATGATACATGCGCCGTGCGCTACCTGCAAAGTGCGGTACTTCCAGGGCCTGGTTGCTGCATTCTGTGAAACAAGCATTATACAACACGTGCAAGCTGACGAACCAGAAACATGCTGTATCAGTAATCTCTAATGTCTGCAGCTTGCTGTAACATGAAAGTGCGATGCATACCGTGCCGTCTTCAAGTGCTTTCTGGTAACATGCAACAAAAGCAAGGCACCGTACGTGAAATATATGGTACCTGCATTACGTGATATCTGCAATGTGCAATATTTACAATATGCAATAAGTACAAGATGTAGGAACCTACATTACGATTTATTTCCAAGATGCGGTATATGTAATATTATGTTTCTGAAGGGGATGATACTTGCAGCGTACGGTAGATGTAATACACAGTAGGTTCAATTCGCTTCTTGCAATATTGTCGACTTACATGTGAAATATTTTATGAAGATTTTCAAGCTTAATTGATTTTTTGTTATTGATTTTATTGAACTTGAGAGTAAGTGATATTTTCAGAGAAAAATAAACTTTTACTTTGTAATTGTAGTTTATGCAATCAGTTAATAATGTTAAGCTTTATTACATGAGTACATGTTTTGAAAACGAGCGACGTTTTAAGAGCGAATTTTCATATTTGTATGAATGAAATAAAGCAACATTGTAAACGAGTTGCATACGCTATTTTTCGTATAACAGCATTATAAATGTTTAAGAGAATCAACCTTAATATTGCGAAACAATTTCCTTGTGACGTACCGGGTGTTTGACAATTTGTACGAGAAATGAGAAATCGATGGTCGGTTATTCGATTTACCGCTACCATCCCAAGATTATCTCGTTGCGATTGGCTGAATGTGTGATGACGCAATCATTCGTGCATATCAAAATCTAATACGTCATCATTTGTGCCGTAAAATACCCTTTTTTGAACGATTTCGTGCAACAGAAAAGGTCGTTTATAATGCTGGTATACAGAAAGTACATTACTTGTGTATTCTATTATTGTCCTAAGCAAGTTGAATGTTCTCAAAATGTAAACACTTGACTTTTGTAGGGTTTTCCGCCTGTACGTCAACAATATGAGGTGCCTTGAATATGCTGTGCTTGTAGTAAGTGTAAAACACAATAACTACAAATGTCCTAAGTTTGCAAATTTGCTTCACATATTCAGCACTACACTTCAGCAATACGCGATACCAGCAGTCTATGGTAATCACTAGGGGTCGGATTTTGATGACCTAAAACATCGCCAAAAATAATCAATAAAATGCTCTTAAAATGTTTTTAAAATGCCCTGAAACCAAAGAAAAATGAGGTAAAAAATCTTATCAAAACCAGTTCGGATGAACAACTCAAGCTGTTCGATACGTTACTGATGTAAGCGAGGTTTCTTCCATTCGTTCGAGTCAACTCAAGTTGCAAACTTATGGTTTGGACTGTTCTTTACCAGAAAGTCTCTGTCTAATTATTCCGAAATCGGCCGAACTGGCAATGGCACTGATAGACATAACAAGAATTACACACTCACAATGGGTGTAAAAACAATTTCCGAGCGAACAAATTGAATGGGCTACTGAGTAATTCTGTGAAGAACATCTGTTGCATCTCGTAAATATTATTTGAGGCAAGTACCATTAAAAATGACATTAAAATCAAAGAAATCAGCAGAAATGCATTAAAAATGACAGTAAAAGGTAAAATGTGACTTATTAGTCGAAATCGACAAAAAATGCAAAATAATGACCTATAAAAATGGATAATTTCCTTTTGTCCAACATAAAATGAATTTCTATACTACACGGCATTCTTCTAAGTGAAAAGAAAAAAATGACCATTAAAATCCGCATCCCTAGTAATCACTCTATGCATAGCTCTAGTCTGCAGTTAATGTAGTGCCAGTAGAGTGCAGTGCCTTCAGCTAATGATCATCTGTATTTCTATAGCAGATATGTCGGAGATTATAAGTCCAGCCAGTGCAAAGTGCAGTATATGAATAAACGCTACTCAGACTAGTTGACATTACTAATCGAGCAAAGCTTCTGTTACAATCACTGTCAGGTGCACAAGCGTTGATAATGTTCCTCTTACTAATAGCACAATTATAGATGACTTTAAAAAATGAAATTATAATTTTTTAAATGATGTCTTGATGCTGTATACAAACGCGATATTATGTGTACACTGAAATTTGTCAATAACATTGTTGTATCATTCGCTTATTGGTTTAAGTATAAATTTTTGATGTTTTGAACTATGTAGATATCGTAAGATTAGACTTTTAAAGTAGGTGTCACACGATCTTTTAATTTAATAATTTAAGTGAATGTGTGGGAAAAAATATTGAAGTTTTGTATAGGTAAAGAAATTTTCTTCATAAAATTCATGCACGCACATATAAAATATATGTACTTCATCCAAAAGATTTCCCCTCATGCAAACATTTAAAAAAAAATTATCAACACACAAAACGTATTTTTCAGAAACGTGCATGAATTTAGTTTTACATTTAGAAAATAAGCTAGAGAAAAATATGCGAAAACGTCTGAAATAAACAGTTGAAGACGAGAAACGGCGAAAAGGACGTGTGATGAAATTCCACGTTCGCGAGAATGACAGAGTCGAAAATAACAATCGGATTACAAATTAAAGGACATAATAAAATATACAAATTAAGGGACAGTGAAGAGAAAAAACTGTCCACTTGTAAATTATAAGACAGTTTGGGATATTGGAAGGGAAACCGAGAGTGGACACGAAAATATGAGGATCATTTAAATGAAAACGAGACAGACTATATAACAAGCATAGCATGGAAGGTGGTAACACTGATAGGTGTGCTTATAGATGTGCCTTCTATTGGCATAAAGGAATTACTCTAGGAAGGGACCACTTTGAAAAGTCGAAAAGCAAATTAACGTCATGTAAGGCGATGACATTGCAAGAGATAGTGATGGAGCCATTTACAAATGAGCTATCTGTAAATAAACGCGCTGACAAATTGAGCACATGGGTATTACCTGCAATTTCAGTATGTTGCCAGCAGAGGCCAAGCAGTAGCGATCAAAACGGTCCCTTCTTAGAGTAACCTGCCTATATTCAGAAAGTACTTGAGCGAACGTTCACTGGTCGTTTGTCTGTTAAGCCTGTTTTACACAGTCATGTTTTCATCATTTCCCGTCTGTACAGGCAAGTTACTGAGCAAGCTGGATGTAATTTGTACGAAAAAATGATGCATGCTTCATCCATCCATTTCATCCAGTGTGACTACGGCGCCCCTAGTGTCACGTTATGGAACTTTCTTCGATTGCGGGCGTTTTCCGGACAGAGTATATACGCGGCAGCAGATGCCACAATAATGCTAGCTGAAGCCGTAGCGATTATTGTTTTCCTTTCAATCTCGGAAGTAAAACCACAATACCTCACACGTCTTTCTACTCCTGACACTGCGAATTCGTAAGTATGATCATTCTTCCCACTAATTTCATTTGTTTCCGTAAATGCGATGTTCAACTGTTAAACTTCCAGCGCTTTTTGCGGAGTTCGGAGGAAGTATTTTCATCACGATTACGTACAGACCAGAAATGACCGAGTAAAACGCTGGAATCACGTTCATCCAGTTTCGGTACGCATAGAACCGAACGTCCTTTTTCCATCCAGTTTCTGTACAGAAAAATGATGAAAAAATGATCGTGTAAAACAGGCTTTACACGTGCTCGAGGTCACCGAGGTAGTGCGCGTCCGACATCACCATGGAGGCCAGGAAAGAAGGGTAGAGAGGTGTAGTGCGTTTTTTGATTGATTGATTGTTTAGTGATTCCGGTCGCGTTAACTAATATGGTGACTAGTCCCGTAAGTGTACTGCGTGTTTTTGCTCGGGATTTGGCGGTGGTCTTCCCCAGCCGGATGGCGAGATCCGGCGCCGACCTACCGTCGGCTAACGGGGTTTTCCACAACCAGGTATTCCCCACCAATGGGGCACCGCCCCAGCCGGGACAAGTTCTATGTCCCCGACCGGTCTCCCGGCATGTGTGCATGTTAGTGTGTGTGCGTAAGGGGTGAGGATAAATCCAGGAAGAAGGAAAGATCGTGCGCGGTCCGTGGCTCGTTTGTTAGGGCACTGCTCCGGCATTTGCCTGGTGTGAAATCACGGACAACTACCGACCAGAGCAGCCGGCCGATAGAATTCTCCTCCAGACAGCGATTGAATTCGACCTAGCTGAAAAGCTAGTGTCGAAAATCCTGCCGCCATCGGGACTCCATTCTAATTTATAAGTAGATATGACGATTACTTTTCAAATAATAAATAGCTTACTTGTTTTTTTATTTGTCTCGTTTTCATTTGAGTGACCCTTGCAGATTAGACACAAATAATCAAAATAGAAGACAGGTGAATGAAAAGAAAAACTTTCTGGAGAGAAAGATGAAAAAAAGGAAGAAGCGAGAAAAAGGGAAAACTAATCTTCAAGATCATGTGCAGGAGGTGGAGATCTTTAGGAGAGCAAATGGAGCAGAAGAATATCCCACGTTTGTAGTGAGCGCGTGGAAAAGAGACAGATCATGTCTTCCAGAGAGAAAATGTACAAAAAGCACGTCATGCTTCAAGAGAGCGGATAAAAGAGAGCTATTCTAAAACATAGGGAAAAACCACTCTTCAAGAGATCGTGGAAAATAGAGATTCAATAATAAAGAGAGCACAAAAAGAGCCTGTTTCAAGAGAAGGTTAGCGCGCGAGAGGGAAAGAGAGAGGAAGAGAGAGAAAGAAAAAGAAAGGGAGAGAAAAAGGAGGAGAGAGAAAGAGAGAGAGAGAAAGAGAGAGAGAGAAAGAGAGAGAGAGAAATAGAGAGAAATAAAGAACAATTCTTAAAGAGATCGAAAGAACGCGTCACGTAAGAAAACGACTGACAAGAAGACCTGAAGAAAGAGTCAATGAGCGCATGAGAAAGAACCACACACCAAAAAAGTGCGGGTACGAGAGAGAAATTACGAATATTGAAGAGAGCTAGAGAACGAGTCACAATATTGTGCGGAACAAATGGACAAGATTCGTTCTAAAGAGAACGAAGGAATAATCCACGTCCAAAGAGAGCGATAACCAGAGGGAAGATGTGTTTTAAAGAGATCGAGGGCATGATTAACGATCCGAGAAAGCGAGAACGAGTCTCAAAGCGAGCAACAGAGAGCGATGAATCTGACAGCGCCAAAAGAGAGCATGACCCTCGTCAAGAGCCTGCCACACAAAACAGGTAGTTGGAGGTAGAGAGAGAGCGAGAGCGAGAGAGCGAGAGAGAGAGAGAGCGAGAGAGAGAGAGCGAGAGAGCGAGAGAGCGAGAGCGAGAGAGCGAGAGCGAGCGAGCGAGAGAGAGAGAGCGAGAGAGCGAGAGCGAGAGAGAGAGAGCGAGAGAGAGAGCGAGCGAGAGAGCGAGCGAGAGAGAGAGAAGCAGAGCGAGAGAAGAGCGAAGTGAAGTGAGAGGGGAGGGCCTACCTTGGAGGGGAGCTGGGAGAGGGAAGGCAGCGGCGACCGTCTGCCCGCCGCCACAGCCCCCAAGGCGCGCCCCTGCAACCCAAGCACAGCCTCCTCTCAACGGGGCACTTGCGTCTCGCTCACAAACACACGCACGCACACGCGCGCACACAGACGCGCACACACGCGCACACGCCTCGGTGGCGGTCCCGCCCCTTGCTCTCATATAGATCGCTTCACGCCGTTCCTTTTCCCCTCACTCTCATCCTTTACACTCCATCTCTCTTTTATCATGTCCCTAGATTGATCTCTTTCACTTTTCCTTATCACCTCTGCTGCACTGCAAACACCTTTCATCATTATCCTCCTTTCCACTCCATACATATATTTACGTTTCGCACTACTTGCCTTATTTTTGTGCGCGCAAACACACGCACACATGTACGCACACAGACGCGCACACGCCTCGCTGGCGCTCCCGCCCCTTGCTCTCATATAGATCGCTTCACGCCGTTCCTTTTCCCCTCACTCACATCCTTTGCACTCCATCTCTCTTTTTTCATGTCCATAGATTTACCTCTTTCGCTTTTCCTTAACACCTCTACTGCACTGTAAACACCTTTCATCATTATCCTCCTTTCCACTCCATACATATATTTACGTTTTCCACTACTTGCCTCATTTTTTTCTCATTCATGTCTCTTAGTCTGCATTTCTCTTTCCTCTTTCTCCTCTTTTCCACTCGGTCTTGTTGTCCTCATTCACTCCTTTCTTATATAATTTCCCAAACTTCCCTTCTTTTACAGTTCTCTAGTGGGTTTTATCATCTCTTGCCCTTTATGTCCCTCTTGCCCAGCTGTGCAAACCTCGCGGCCCGCCGATGTATTCTCTGCGGCCCGCCGGAGTCAATCGCAGAATAATAATTAAATTCGTGATGTCCGTGGAGAAAACGTCGAAACTTCGCAAATAAGCTTTTAAGACAATTTTAAGCATATTTTGTCCAATAAACTACTTGAATATTCCGAATGGTTGAGCCGCAATAAGCACTCAAAAGGTGGTTTGAAAAATCATTTCTAGGCAAAAATTTGCATTGATAAAGCTTAGAAACACTCCAAAAACATGTAAATTATTTATTATTTACAAAATAAATGAATTTATTTGTTAAGAAAGAAAAATTAACCTTGAAATAAAAAAAACAGTCAAATTGTATAATTGGCTGCTTTTTTATTTCTAGGTTAACTTTTTTTGTCTGGCCAAATATAATCTTTTTTTTGCAAATAACAAACAATTTACATGTTTCTGGAGTGATCCCACGCTTCTGCAATACAAATTTTGGACTAGAAATTATTCTTGCAAACCAGTTTTTGAGTGCTTATTGCGGTTCAGCCATTCAAAATATCCAAGTAGCTTATTAGACAAATATGCTTAAAATTGTCTTAAGAGCTTGTTTTCGAATTTTCATAGTTTCCTTTTCGGGCACATTGTAGACTCCAGAAATCATAGCTGATCTTTTGCCTTCCATATTTCTTCAGAAAACGTTCGATGTGGGTTACTGTGTTATGAAAGAATCGTTGACAAATGATCCTCCCATGATAAGCTTACCTAGTGTGAGTACACTGGTTTTCTGGAAGACTGCAATGTTTCTAGTTCGATCGTTGAAAACTGTTTTATGATCTTTGTAAGGGAAACACAACATCAAAGTTCACAAAACATTTGTTTAGAACGAAACAAGTACATCTAACATTCATTTCTGCCGTTATTTCATGCAGATTTGCTTGTCTGTTAGCACTGAAAACTCTTCAAAAACGCCACTGCTCTCGGTCTTCAAGTGAATGCCGTCGGCCACTGCGTTGACCTAGTGAGTGGTCTGCCTGAAATGGCAATTCTAGGCACATTATTGACACTGTAAATCTCGGAATATTGAATTCCCTAACGATTTCCGAAATGGAATGTTCCATGCGTCAAGATCAATCTACAACTTCGCGTTCACAGTCTGTTAAAGCACGTCGTGAGGCCATAATCACGACAGAAACATTTTCATATGAATCACTTGATTATAAATTAATGAAAGCGCTGCCTATGCACTGCACTTTTATACCTTTTGTTCGCAATACTACCGCCAAATGTATATTTGCATATTGCAATCACATGACTTTTGTTCCCTCTGTGTATGACTTGGTCAAGTATCAGATCAAACCTGCAACGGTCAGCAGACAGTTGATTACAGTAAAGGAGAATGTTTTGGTGAAGTGCGAGTTTAAGGACATCCATAGGGAAGAAATTATTTAGCGCTTGTCACAGTGCAACGACTGAGCATGGGACATACAAAAATTACCAATTTTTCTGTGGAGTATCACTACTTTCAGAAAAAATGGACTCTGTTGCTTGCGAAAAAGGTGATACAGCTCTCAGAAAGCTATTACACAAAAAATGTGACATTTCTTATACATTTCCTTTCCGATGTGAGAATCATATTACATCATGTCATGGAATACACTAAAATGTGCTGCCCTCCATTAATTGCTTTGTAAAATGTCGGCTCATGGTTCAAACGATTGAGTATCCTTGTCTTGCCGCTCCATTCTGCTGTTTCGTCGTCGTCGCCTCTCTCTCTCTCTCTCTCTCTCTCTCTCTCTCTCTCTCTCTCTCTCTCTCTCTCTCTCTCTTTCTCTCTCTCTCTCTCTCTCTCTCTCTGTGTGACCTTGCCTTTCGTCACGATCTATCTAATATATCGTTCCAGCCTGTAATTGTTTGTCGTTGAACTCTCCCTCACATTCGAATATTATCTAGTCTTCGTATTATGTGCGTAGCAATGTGATGGTTCTGTTCCTTCACTAACAGCAGGGGTCAGTATATACTGACCCGCATAACTTCTGTGTATCACGGGCTGTATTCAATGAAACTTTGCGGGCTCGTAATTCTGATTTCCACCCACGTTGACGAAATGTAAAATGCAAAATACATTTATCACGAGATTAATGTGAAGGAAAGTCACGGGTTCATATTTATACAAAGAAACCACGGGTATTGAATGATGTACAAAATATTCAAATTGCCCTTTTGAAAATAATCTGAGAAAGACTAGAACGTCTCATTGTACTTGTATAAGACACGTACCCTATAAACTCGAGATAATAATTATTCAGTTCTCCAGAAATGCTCGGGAAGCCCAAGCTATATTTTAAATAATTTTAAGCAAACATTCTGTAAGGTACAGTTCCAAGAAGACATTTTAATAGCCTCTAAAATCAGTTCTAATACAAGCTCTCTCGTTTTCACTTTCTTTCCTATAACAGTTTTCGACGCTCTCTCTCTGTCTCACAAGCATCAATGCTTTATATTTCTATTCTCTCACTTTTTCAGGTCAGATCTCAATTAATCTTAATCCATGTACATGTACACTCATTTATTGTTTTTATTAGCAGCATTTACAATGTATTGTAATCGTCTGAAAATTTTATTTTGAGATTTTGACGAAATCATCTTTTGGAAGTTTGGCATTTATTTTGTCAGCGACCATTCTTCATTTCTGTGACTGTCACTTGTGAAAACAATAGCTTCTTAATTGTTCCATGATGTTTAGTAAATATTAGAGATGTATCTTCTATAACATGAAAAGAGCAACTTAACGAAGAGAAATCAGTACAAGCATAGTGAGTACGAAAAAATAATGCACAATATTTGAATAAAAATATTTTATCCCGATTTAATTTCCATAGATCTGGATTGTAAAACATTTGACGACCTGAGATGGCACAGTTGGTTGGAATGAAACAAAATATTGCGGGTATATTATTCTGTGAAAACGACATTGTCCCTCTTTGATGATTGTGATGTGGGAAAAAACGCCAAAGACGTGTTTGTATCTCTTCATTTTCTCCCATTTCAAATTTGCGCAGAACGTAAAATACAATGTCTTAAAATGAATGCTACACATTTCTAGGGCATGTAGGTGGATCAAAAATAATTACTTTATACCTGTGTTCATGTGGTGGAAAATCGGCATGCAAGTTAGTTTGCTTTTTTTACTTGTCTTTTTTCCATCTTAGGCAACTTATTTTTATGCAAATCCTACAAATATTAGGCAACTTATTTTTATGGCAACTTTCATTTTAGGCAACTTATTTTTATGCAACTCTTACAAAATTTTGTTTGAGATTTTTCACCACAAGGTTATTTGCAAGACGTTATCATCTTCGATCTACTTACATTTTCTGAAAAACATTAATTGAAGATTGCGCGCTGAAACTTAATAGCTTAAAAGTGACAATTATTTTATTAATTTCTGAACATTTGATTTATTAAAACCTTTATAAAATTTCTTTATAAGGGGTCTAAGAAGAAATGTTGCAAACGTCTATGGTATATCGAGGAGTATAGAACTACAACCTTTTCCCCAATCAACATCTAATGGGAAAGTGCATTTTTATACATACGGCATCAGTCTTACTTTAAGTAAAGCACAAATGTAAGCACAAATGTTCGGATGGTGCATGAAATTCTCATGAGTAGGTCAGAACGGGACCTTAGATTCCCGACCTGTACCACTAGGGAGAATTGCTTATTCATGCAGTGTGTATTCTATTTAAGCAAGCATTTTTTCAGCAAAAGGTATCTACAGATTTAAACTAATTTTAGCTATACATAAATATACTATATTGTTCTACTTTGTACAGTTATATTTACAGGGTTTTATTTATACTTGAATACAATATATATTGTGTCCGTTAGGTGTAGGTAAAATTATAAAATAGGTTAGGTGTAATCAAGAATAGAATAATGTTTTTCCTTTTCCCTACATAGGCATAATTGAGATAGATAATAATCTGAAAAAAATTAACAAATAGTAAAGTAAGAACAAGAAACAAGTACCTGACGAGCGAAATTAATACCAACAGTTCGGATAAGACTTCCTTGTGATGGCTGTCATTTTCATGTTTCGCCCGATCTTATTTAATGAAAAATACCACGAGATGGTTGAGGCATTGACAGCTGTCGTTGACGCGGCGTAACCCAAACATGAGCAAGTTTGCTGTGAATAAACCCATGACTTGAACAGGGGAGGGGTTCAAGTTTACCTGATATGGTTCGAGCACAGTAATAGGCCGAACTACTAGTTACTCTTGAATTTTCCACCACATAAATTTATTCCACACGTCACTAAAATAATAAGCAAGTGAATTTGAAACCTTTAATTACAGTTTAAAGAAGGTAGAATAATTAGTAGTTTATCGAATGCAGATTAATTGTAGTTTAATAGATAATGTTAAAACAATAAAAATGTTGCTTTTCGTAAACTTATTATAACCACTTAAACTAAGTTATTTTTAACCGACAGCATAAGCGTTAAAACACGGAATATCGATTCCGATAGGGTACTATTATTACCTCTGAAGAAAGTCAAGAGGCTATGATTAAAATGTAGGCCATCAAGCCTTCAGTGAGCTGTTGGACCGATTTCAAGTATTATTGTACATCTCTGCGTAAAAAATTGCAATTACTCTGAATTAAAATGAAGGGGTTTTTCAAACGTGTACCAACATTGATATCGATACCATTTGGTATGACTACGATTTCATTTCGTAACTTGTAGGGAAACAATATTTATTTTTGCCCTGAAGAAGGGACAATGTTGGAAACTTCATCGACAAGCATCCGACGTGGTGACGTTTGACCTTACAAAATTACCTTTTCGGTTGGCTTAACATTAGTTTATTTTTACTATGATAATTAAAGGTATAAGAGACATACAACCCTACGGAATATATAACCAAGTTATTCCCCAGCGCCTGGAGGCGCCGCTCGTGTTGAAACATGTGCACCAAGGCGTTGATGCAGTACACTGTGGAGGCGGGAACAAGGTAGAGGGATAGTTAATACGTGAATCAGAGCGTGTAAGTGTACGACTTCGCGAAGAGCATCGCTATACCTCGCTCAATGCCATATAGCACACTTGTTCGGAATGTGTAGTTACATTTACCCTGAGGAAAAAGCTCAAAACACTGGCGAGTAATTTTTCTACGTAACGCCACCCATATTTGAATACGTCCATCTCAATGAACATGAATTAAATTTGCCCCGAAGAAGAAACTTTCTGACGGTTATTAACTTGTTGAAACACTGAGTTACATTAACTTAAATTCCAATATTAATTGTTACATGATTACCTTGCCTGGAATGTATATTTACATTTGCCCTGAGGAAAGGCGGAACGAAATGTTCAAAATATTGGTTAGTAAGTTTCGGTGCCCACATTTTCATCAGATCACCTCTAGGGACAGGAATTAAATTGGCTCAGATGGTTTGAAACGCAGTACCCGTCGTACCCTTCAAAACCTCGTCGTGTGTATTAACTTACGTATAGCCACAGGATTGAATCGTCCGCGTACGACTTTACTTACTATATATTTATATTATAAGTGCAATTATTATATTATATATTGCTCAAAAGGTTTGAAACGTAGTACACGTCGTATCACTCAAAACCTCGTCGTGAATATTAACTTAAATTACACTCCTGATTGCAGATATACAAATCCAAAGGAAGGCATTAGCCCTGAAGAAGCCCACTGCCCACCTTGTCCTGCGCCTGGAGGCGCTGCTTGTCGGCGGACACGTGCACCATGGCGTCGGTTGAGTGCACGGCGGGGCGGACACAAGGCAGAGTGAAAGTCGCTCCAGAATTGAATCGTGCGTGTACGACTTCACGTACTATTTATTTAAATTATGATAAGTGTGACTATAATATTATACATTTCTCAGAAGGTTTGAAACGTAGCACCGTCGATTCCTCTTCAAAAACTCGTCATGCATATTAACTTAATTTACACTCCTGATTCTAGATAATTGGGGATGTAGAACTCCAAAGGCATACATTAGCCCTGAAGAAGCCCACGGCTCACCTTGTCCTGCGCAGGGGAGCGTGGCTCGTCGGCGGACGCGTGCACCATGGCGTCGGTGGAGTGCACGGCGGGGCGGAGCCAAAGCAGAGTGAGAGTCGCCACAGGATTCAAGTGTGCGTGTACGACTTTACGTACTATATATTTATATTGTAATAAATGTAATTATAATATATATTGCTCAGAAGGTTTGAAACGTAGTACCCTCAGTACCCCTAAAAATCTCGTCGTGATTATTGACTTAAATTACACTCCTGATTACAGATATACAACCCCAAAGGCAGACATTAGCCTTGAAGAAGGCCACGGCTCACCTTGTCCTGCGCCGGGGAGCGCGGCTCGTCGGCGGACGCGTGCACCATGGCGTCGGTGGAGTGCACTGCGGCGGCGGCGTGGGCGTGGGCGTTGGGCACCGCGTTGGGCAGCGCCGGGGCCGCGCCGGTGGGCAGGGGCTTGGAGCCGCAGAAGCTCGTCTCGAGCAGCATGCGGTGCGGCGAGGGCGAGCGCGACAGCGACCCGGCGCCGGACAGCGCCGACGCCGCCGACGCCCCCGACAGCGCGGACAGGCGTGAGCCGCGCGACGCCGCCGACCCGGCCGACCCCACCGACGACAGGCGCGACGTGCGCCCGCCGCACCCCGCGCCTACGCACGCGCGCGCGTGCAAACACGCGTCACTAGGGGCGGCCAGGGGGCGCTGGAGAGATTGGGTTGAGGGGGATGTGAGAGGTTGGGTTGAGCCACACGAGAGAGAGAGAGAGAGAGAGAGAGAGAGAGAGAGAGAGAGTGGGTTGAGTCGGATGAGAGAGATTGGGTTGAGTTGGATGAGGGAGATTGGATTCTGTCGGATGAGAAAGGCTAGGTTGAATCGAATGAGGGAGAGTAGGTTGAGTGGGATGAGGGATATTGGGTTGAGTCTGTTGTGAGAGGTTGGTTTGAGTTGGACGAGAGAGATTCGATGGAGTCGAATGAGAGAGGCTGAGGTGAGTCAGATGAGGGAGATTTGGTTGTGTCGGATGTGAGAGATTGGGTTGAATCGAACGAGGAAAATTGCGTTGAGCCGGATGAGAAAAGCTGGGTTGAATAAAATAACGGAGATCGGGTTGAGTGGAGTGAGAAAGGCTACGATGATTTGAATGAGGGAGATTGGGTTGAGTGGAATGAGAGAGGCTGAGTTGAGTTGGATGAGGGGGATTGGGTTGTGTCGGATGTGAGAGATTGGGTTGAATCGAACGAGGAAAATTGCGTTGAGCCGGATGAGAAAAGCTGGGTTGAATCGAATGAGGGAGATGATGTTGAGTAGGATGAGAAAAGTTGGATTGAATGGAACGAAGGAGAATGGGTTGTGTTGGGTGTGAGAGATTGGGTTGAATCGAATGAGGGAGATTAGGTTGAAATGGATGAGGGAGTTTGGGTTGAGTCGGATGAGGGAGATTACGTTGAGTCGGGTGATAGAGGTTGGATTGAGCTGCATGAGAGACCTTGGGTTGAGTCGGATGAGGGAGTTTGGTTGAGTCGGATGAGGGAGTTTGGATTTCAGAGTCGAGTTTGGGGTCGAAGTCGAGTCGGTTTGTTTTGGAAGTCGAGTCGACTCGAGTATAGTCGAGTCGAGTCGTGTCTAGTCGTGTCGAGTGGAGTCGAGTGGAGTCGAGTGGAGTCGAGTGGAGTCGAGTGGAGTCGTGTGGAGTCGAGTGGAGTCGAGTCGAGTCGAGTCGAGTCGAGTCGAGTCGAGTCGAGTCGAGTCGAGTCGAGTCGAGTCGAGTCGAGTCGGGTCGGGTCGAGTCGAGTCGCGTCGCGTCGCGTCGCGTCGCGTCGCGTCGCGTCGCGTCGCGTCGAGTCGCGTCGAGTCGCGTCG
>BLKR01011582.1:0-30377 GCA_011170035.1 Teleogryllus occipitalis
GTGTTGGTAGTGGTGGTGGTGATAGTGGTGGTGGTGGTGGTGGTAGTTGTGGTGGTGGTGGTGGGAGTGGTGGTGGTAGTGGTGGTGGTAGTAGTGGTTGTGGTAGTGTTAGTAGTGGTGGTAGTTGTGGTAGTGTTAGTAGTGGTGGTAGTTGTGGTCGTAGTGTTAGTAGTGGTGGTGGTAGTGGTGGTGGTAGTGGTGGTGGTACTAGTAGTAGTGGTATTAGTGGTAGTGGTTATAGTGGTAGTGGTAGTAGTGGTAGTGGTACTAGTGGTGGTTTTGATAGTAGTTGTGGTAGTGGTGGTAATAGTGGTGGTGGTAGTAGTAGTGGTGGTGGTAGTGGTAGTAGGAGTAGTACTGGTAGTAGTAGTGGTGGTAGTAGTGGTAGTAGTGGTAGTAGTAGTGGTAGTAGTAGTGGTGGGAGTAGTAGTGGTAGTAGTAGTAGTGGTAGAGGTACTAGTGGTGGTAGTGATAGTAGTGGTGGTAGTGGTGGTAATAGTGGTGGTAGTAGTAGTAGTAGTAGTGGTAGTAGTAAGTAGTAGTAAGTAGTGGTAAGTAGTGGTAAGTAGTGGTAAGAAGTGGTAAGTAGTAGTAAGGAGTAAGGTGTAAGGAGTAGTAGCAGCAGGAGTAGTAGTAGTAGCAGTAAACTGATGAAATCACCACTGTCGCCAATTTCTAGATCGTCCTCAGGTCTGGAAGCAATGTAATGCCAGGCGATATGGCAACCCAATGGCTATGAACATAGTATCTGTTTTTGCAGCTGACGTAACCGCAGTCTTCGTTCTCGACGGTGTGGTCAGGACCGGAACCAATAATATAATGTATCATGCTGTGGCATTCCAAAGTCTAAGGAGAGAGTTATACCTCGGCGATGATGTCAGGGTCGGAAGTAATATTCTACGAGAGTTTCTTTAACGCAGCCCTTGGGTCACGCAATGAGTTTCTACTATTGCTGCCGACGTAACCACAGTTTTGATCTCGGTGGTATCCTGTGGGCCGGGAGTAAGAAACCGTCCGATACTGCCCTAAGGCTAGGCATTGAGTGTAAGTTGTAGTGGCTGACGTAACCGCAGTTTTGATCTGGTTGGTGGTGTCGTGAGGGTCGGGATTAAGAGACCGTCTGAGGCAGCACTGAGGCTACGGATTGAGTGTCAGTGGTTGCTGCTTACGTAACCTTATCTTTTGATCTCGATGTTGTCGGGAGGGCCGGGAGTAAGAGACCCTTGGAAGCTGCCCTGAGGCTCCGAAGTGGGCATCCGTTGTTGCAGCTAACGTCGCAGCTGGCACCGGGCGGTTACATGGTGGTGCCGGTGGGCACGGGCGCCAGCATGCAGCGCCTGACCGTGGTGAAACGGGAGGTGGACGGGCACGTGCGGCGTTCGCGCAAGGCGGGCGTGTCGTTCATGCCGCTGTCGGACGTGGAGGATCAGTGGGGGCCAAGTGACTACGGGCGGCGCCGCGCCACGCCCCCTCCACGCCGCTCGCACCTCACCGCCATCGATATGTCCGAGGAGGACGTGGAAGTGCTGGTATCGCACTTGAAGGAGGGCCACTCCGCCACCAACCAGCGCCATTCCTCGGCCGTCCAGCGCCACTCGTCGACCGACCAGCGCCACTCCTCGGCCGACCAGCGCTACTCCTCGGTCGACCAGCACCACTCCTCGGCCGACCAGCGCCACTCGTCGACCGACCAGCGCTACTCCTCGGCCGACCAGCGCCACTCCTCGGCCGACCAGCGCCACTCCTCGGCCGACCAGCGCCACACCTTGGCTGACCAGCGCCACTCCTCGGCCGACCAGCGCCACACCTCGGCCGACCAGCGCCACTCCTCGGCCGACCAGCGCCACTCCTCGGCCGACCAGCGCCACTCCTCGGCCGACCAGCGCCACTCCTCGGCCGACCAGCGCCACTCCTCGGCCGACCAGCGCCACACCTTGGCCGACCAGCGCCACTCCTCGGCCGACCTCTGAGCCCCCGCCTCCCGTCTCCGTGTGAGGCTCCGGCGGCCGGGTTGCTTCTTTAGAGCAGGATAACGCTCTTCCCACCTTAGACGTTGTTGATCTTGCCAGGTCTGCGCATTCTCGTGCTGTGAAGTACGCTGAAGTCAAAGTTATTTCGTGGAAGTGTTTCTCAGCTTATTCACAGTTAATAAGGTGCGTCGGGTTAATTTAATTGCTTTTTTAACAAATGATGTTATAAAATAAATTAATCTAATCATTGAATAAATAATGAATTCGAATAGTAAAATTTGTTTATTTTTCTAGTATTATATATCTTAGTGTTTCATTAAGGTATTTTCATAAATGGTTTGGTGGGTATTCTTAGCTATCAAAATCACGCTTCGAGAAGTACATCCTCGACTATCTTCGACCAAAAAGACTCTCCAGACAAACATCCCCTGTTTGTCCGTCTGTGTGAAAGGTCGTTTTGAATGGAGGATCATTTCTTTCTGTCAGGGTATCGCAGTTGTTACTCTTTAGATTATTATTGATCCTGTCAGTTATGCGTACTCTCTTAACTGTAATGTACGCTGAGTTCCTCGTTATTTCGGGATATATTTGTTAGCTTACGCACTTCTTATAATTTATTGTCACCATTTTCATTTGTTTTAAATCCTATTAAACGTAGGGTTTCAAAAATGTTTACTTTCCTTTACAATACAATGTTATTCATGAAAATTATAATTATATTCATGTACTTATCCCATTTATCAAATGCAATTCGAGTAATCAAGCCCTAAAGATAGAGCTTAGATTCAGGGTATATGTGTGCTTATGTGTTGTTTGTGTAGGAGTGGGGGAAGTTAAATTTTTGTGTTGTGAGAAGTAGTTTTCTTTTTGATAAGATTGTCAATTAAAAAACTACTGTAATCATTGTTGATACCTATTTGTTTTATGTTATGATTTCTTTTCTGATGTTCTGAGGGAAGAGAGGAATCGAGAATAATCTGTAAATCATCATATGGAATGCTGTGTGCTTGTGAGAAGGTGGATGTTGTGATGTGGTATGAAAGTGTCGGTGTGTGTCGGTTTTCTGTATATGTCAAAAACATGTTTGTTATTCAGTAAACTGATGGACACGTCTAGAAAGTTAAGAGTTCTATTTCCATTTTCGTTTCCTACAGTGAATTGTATATTGGAATGTATATAATTGAGGAAGTTGGTAAAGTTTTTCAATTGTCTATAAGAGCTGGTCCAAAGTGCCATAGCACTTTGTACATCATAATGTCATCAACGTATCTATACCAGTAATTCACATTCTTTACTTCAAGTTCAGTTGGAATACTTCAGTCGGTAAGTACATTTTACCTGGAAAAATATCACAAAAAAAGTTTCTTTGAGTTTGTTGTATGTACCCAGACACTAGTTAAAACCCCAAGTTTTCGACCTCTCAGACACTGTGCTAAATCCGAGAGCCCCAACAAACCGGTATTTTTCTGACTTGTTTTTTCTCTAGAGCTCTTTAACCTTAAGTCGCGTAGAAAAATGACTCAAATGAATTTTAAAGAGGATAAAAATGCTTACAAAGAAAACCCGCTAACTTCTCAAAACTTACTTTTGAGATATTTCAGTTTGAAAGTTTGAAGGTCTCTGAAAAGTCGAAATCATTGAAAAAAAATATTTTTATTACATAAACATAATTATGAACTCTTTGTTAATAAATAGTATTAGTCAAAATTCGTATTTCTTAAATAATTTGGTTACAATAACATTTCAATTTTATCATGATGTGGGGAACCTGAAGTTAGGTGTTTTTCGCAGACAACGTTTAGTAGTAGTCACATTATAGTTCTATCAGATAGTTTCTCTCCACTTTTAACATAAACAAAAGTCTTTAGAAAATTCACTGCACGAACACTGTCTGAAACTTCATTTTCAGTGTCATCTGCAGCAAGCTCTGGAATCGTGTCCTTTATTTCATCTGACGTTGGCAGGTTTCTATTCGAACCTCGAAAAACCTCTGGAACAAAGCCTGTGCGACACAACTTAAGCAGGTCACGCTTCTTTAACGGATGATTGTCATACATTTTGGGCAAATTACCACTTACCGCGCCACGGTGCCCTTTACAACGTACAGAAGTGACTTACACACCTCTGTGACATCTCTATGGTTATATCAGTTGAATATTATGTCCCGATTTTTTCCTTTAAAGTACTTCAAACTTATTGACTGGCTCTTAACGAGCTATTGATAAGAAGCCAGTTAATAAGATCTCCATGAATATTCTTGGTTCTATTTTTCATGATATCTTTAAAAATGTTTCAATCCACGAAATAATTTAATTGTTTCTTAAATAGAACAAAATTCTGGTATACATAGTTTTTTTGTTTCATGGGCTTTTCCAGGATGCAGATGTTGACTTTACGTTAAGTTAGCGTCCTCACTCTTAAACATTGTATATTTTGACATTCTGCGTCCGTTAAAAATGTTTTAATTTAGATATAAATTAGTTCAAAATTAGTACAAAATTGTGGTATCTTTGGTTTTTTTATCGCATGGGTTTTTCATGGATGGTGTCTCTGACTTAACGTTAAGTTAGCGCACCCCCACATATACATTTTTTATTTTGATGTGCATCGGTTCAAAATTTTTAAATTTGGGTATAAATTAGTTCCAAATTAGTAAAAAATTTGGTATTTTTGGTTTTTTTATTGCGTGGGTTTTTCTTCTGTGGGTATGCTGACTTAACGTTAAGTGTAGCGTCGTGGATACATATTTCAACATGAAACACATTTCAACGAGCAGCCGCGTGACGTAGGCGAAACGTTTAGGCGTCCACGTGCTAGCCTTTGTTATAGAGAGAGCGGATGTGACGTTGGGGGAAAAGCCAGGAGGCGGCATGGTAGGGGTGCGGGCTACCTGCGCCGGGCGCGACGACGCTTCGATCTCTTTCGCTTCGAGTCTTCGTGGAGTGCGCCTCTGGCCGAGGAGTCGGTCGGCGAATGCCTGGTTGGGTGCGGACCGCGAGCGTGGCGGATAGGGTCGGGATTGTGTTTGCCGTAAGGACAGGGTACTCAAGGACGAGTCCGTAAGTAGCATGCGGCGCTTCACGCCATCGAATGTGATATTCGAGCGTAGTGGTATGGTTGCCGCAGCGACAGATTACTCCGAGAAGTGGGATCTTTTTAAGTTAATTTAATTGTGTAAATAAGGTTGTTTCGGTGGTGAAACTTAGTAAATAAACCAGCACTTATTTAACCCACTCTCGTCTGTGTATTATTGCAACCGCATGACGCCACATGAGTTAGCGCACCCACTCTTATACGTTGATTATTTTGATGTTGTGTATCGGTTCAAATTTTAAAATTTGGGTATATATTAGTTCATAATTAGTACAACATTCTGAAATATTCTTTTTTAATTTTATGATGAGTGGCTGTGCTAACTATATGGTCATGCCTCAATCACCAGTCACCAGGCAACGGAGCACCGCGAACTAGAGGTGCTACAGAATGACACAGACTTTCTCGTTTTCTCTTTTTTTCTAATTTCTTTTGTGTCGACTGGCTTTAAGGTCTTGCTCCATTCTCTGGCCAGTTGCCATCTATCGTCGCCCAAAGTACATTTTTTGACATTTTCTCAACTTTTCAGTTTCTTAACAGTAGAACCGAAATATTACTTCAAGACTGTCACAGAAGAGTAAAACCTCGTCCTAATAGAAATTTTCATTCAAAAATTTCAGGCCGTTTTTAAGAAAATGGCGATTAAGCATGACTGTAAATGCGAAATTTGAAGCACTTTTTCGCAGGAATCTATTGAGAATTCGAAAAGCTTCATTTACGGAAACACTTCTACTCACAAATGCTATCGCCCCATAAACTACATTTTTTTAATCTCCTAACTTTTCGGTTTCTCAATAGTAGAACCGAAATATTATTTTAAGAATATAAAAGAAGATTAAAACTTCGCCCTAAATAGCAATTTTCATTGAAAAATCTCCATTAACATTAAACAATGAAACGATAAATTGGTACCCATCAAACAAGCCAATAAATTACTTAGGTTGATCCAAAACTATCAAACTTAGATCGATACAAAACTAAACTGAAAACATGACATTGACAATAAAGTAAAACAGGCTAAAAGCAAACTATTACAATTAAAATCAATAATAAACAGAAACAGCCATCTACTATATGACAGCGCACTTGCAATATATAAAAAATAGACTTCCCCTACTGTATGAATGCCCAATACGGCTAAATGCAGCTAAAACCAATCTTAAGAAAATCCATGTTTTCCAAAGTCAATTTCTAGGATAAAAAGGATAAAAAATAAGTCCCTTTCCACATATTCCTAAAGCAATTTTCTGAAATGGACCCTGATTAGAGGTGACCATTAGGTTTCCTGAACCGCAATGTTAGCTGCAAGTTTAATTTTAGTTTAGTTAGTAAGTCAACAAACACATGTAGAGTGAATGTAACTGAACTATGTAAATATCAAGTAAAAAAATAAATTAAAAGAACTATGTAAATATGTAAATAAAACTTGCTAATGTCATTACTCCCGTAAGTAGTCTCGAAAGTGTGGTCCATTTTTCAACACGGGAGGTGGCGGAGAACATCCCACGTTGGATTCGAGATCCGGCGCCGACCTATTGGTCGGCCAGTCTGTGGATGACCGTCGCGGTGTAAGCATCGTCACTTGGCGCTCCGAGCTAGGCAGCAGGTAGTTTCTTTCGCAGGTAGCCACCGTCATAACTTTCGCACTCAACGATCGCCTGACGCTGTGGAAGCCCGAAAAGACAAGTATATTTTGCTGTACTTTACCATTCAGTGAAATTATATTGTATCTTTCTTCTTGAGTTTAATTTGTATTCTTACTTATTTTACTCTTACTTAATCTGAGATCTGCTCTACTGTTCTTTTAGTTTTCTACTCTTCGACCACCCTCCACGAAACTTCTCTCCTAGTGTCTTTTTCTGATCTGACTTTCTGCTTAATTCCTTCTCTTAAGATGACGAAGAGCAACAAAAACGCATCTAGTGCCAATATTGATCTTGAAATCAAAATTACAGAGCAAGTGACGAGGCACTGGATAAGGCAGTAACTTCGCCTACCTTCTTACGCTCTTTGGCATCTGTGCTAACTGAAAAATGGGAGCAATGGGAAGACTCAATGAATTTCAATGCTAATCTTGTGGCATATTTAGAGAAAAAATGGCTGAACGTGACCGTGAGATTTCAAATCTAAAATCACAGTTAGAAGAAAAGACAGACCAGCTCGAGATGTACTCACGCCGAAACTGCTTGCGGATATTCGGCGTGAAAGAAAATGATAATGAAGACACCGACAAGCTGGTCATCGAAGAAGTCGCCAAAAAGATAAGGGTAAACTTCACCTCGCAAGATATTGATAGGAGCCATCGGATAGTTCGTCAAGTACCTGGAAAAAACAGGCCAATTATTGTTAAAATTATTAGTTACAGGAAACGGAGTGAAATGTTTCGCTCGAAACGGCTGCTGAAATATACTGGAATCACGATTCGTGAGGATCTCACGAAATCGCGCCTGGTTTTGCTACAAGCTGCCATCGACCGCTTTGGCCTCAAGAACGTGTGGACAGAAGACGTCACCATCGTCATCAAACATGGCAACAGTCGTGCCCGGGTGCAAACCAGGGACCAGCTGGAGGCAGTTCAAGCTTAGCGTAGGAGCGCCCCCACCCATCCACCTCCCCACTCTACACCCCTCTTTCAAAACCACTTTCAGATATTTCCGAGAATACTCCTTCCTTTCTTCTTCTGCGAACGTCTTCAAACCCTCAGTTAATGCTACCTACTCTCTTCCCCTCACATCCTGTAAATCTTCTACCTGTGGGTGACCGGAACCTTTCCCCGACGGTACAAGCGTCTGACGTTAGAAATAAGCCTAATCCTCGCTCCCTCTGTCTACACGTTGCACACTTAAATGCTCAGTCTCTGCCCTGCCATTTCGATGAAGTAACGGAAATAATATCTAAACACCGTTTTCATGCGCTTCTCTTAAGCGAAACCTGGTTGAAAAATTCTCTCAATTCCGCGCTAGTAGCAATTCCAGGGTACCGCTTGATAAGAGCTGATCGGAAAGCCAGTGTCGCCGCACATGGTGGAGGTGTCGGTATATACATTCGCGACGATCTTAGACATAAACTTATACTCTCTTCAACAAATACGGATTGCCAACGTAGTGAATATTTTTTTATTGAAGTCGGACTTTTAGGAAAAAAAGTCTCTTGGCTTTCATATATTTACCTCCTAAGTCAGGCTGCATAGATATGTTGGACGAAACCTTTGCATCTGTCCATTCTTATGAACATATTATTGTAATGGGTGACTTTAATCATAACTTATTAAAAGCCTCTCCTTCTGCAGAGCAGTTTACGCGCTTTTTCCACAGCATGTGCCTCGAAATTTTACCTCAAGCACCTACACACCACTCAAAAAGCACGGAAACTTGGATATATCATATAATAGTGTCTAATTAAAACAAAGTTCGAAATCACGGTCAGTTTCCAGTTCCCGGGATTTCAAAACACGATCTAATTTATCTTGTTTACAATCTGAAGTGTCCTAAATACTCACCGCACTTAATCAAATACAGCGATTTTTCAAAACTCGATAAACAAGCATTTAATGTAAATGGATTGACACTTCCATGGCACCTTGTCCACGAAGAAGAATCGCTGGAAGCTAAAGTGGCGATTTTCACTAACTTAATAATACAACTCTATGACCGGCACGCGCCTTTAAAAATATCACGCGTAACTCGTCCTCCTGCACCATGGTTAACTCATGAAATTCGGAATTTAATGAAAGATCGAGATGCAGTGCATGCTATTTTCCGGAAAACTAAATGCGAACTATTTAAAAAACAGTACAAAATGCTCAGAAATTTAGTTACACAGAAATACCGCAATTCTAAAATAAATTATTACCACACCACCTTCGGCAGAATCCGCGACTCGAAAACGATTAGGAAAAATTTGAAAAATCTAGGAATAGGTAAAGCTCCTCCCCAAATTGAAACGAATATTCCCCTAGAATCTCTAAATCATAGTTTTGTAAGTAACGTTCCTTCATTTGACAGTAACTTGAAGAGTCAATCCCTCGCGCTTCTCCAAAACTCAGAAACAAAATGCAACGACGAATTTTTCTTTTCATCCGTGGAACATGAGGATATAATAAAAATAGTTCAAAGTCTCAAATCTAATGCTTCAGGTACCGATGATATAAATGCCCAACTGCTAAAAAATAGCTTAGATGTGACCTATCCAATCATTACCGAAGTAGTAAATTTCTCTCTAATGAGCGGACAATATCCTTTATCTTGGAAATGTGCGCTCGTCCATCCTATTCCCAAGACAGCATCAACCAGAAACCCTATTGAATACCGCCCAATTAACATCCTCCCGACTATTTCTAAAGTACTCCAAAGAGTCGTCCGTAAGCAAACTGAACTGTATCTCCAAAACCAATCACTTTTAAACGATCAGCAATCAGGTTTCCGTTCCGGCAGGAATATTGGTACTGCGCTACTGAATGTTATTGAAGATGCGAGAACAGCTATAGATCACAGTAATATAACTATTTTAATTCTTCTGGATTTCAGCAAAGCATTCGACTCAGTAGATCACGACATCTTACTCGCAAAACTAAAAATCATGGGATTTGCACAGCCTACTCGTACATGGTTTCTTAGCTATTTAACTTCCAGAACCCAAAGAGCGGTGTCCGGTAGTCGCAGCTCAAGGGCCTTGAAACTTAACCGCGGAGTTGCCCAAGGCACTGTATTAGGACCACTAGTATTCTTAATGTATGTAAACGATGTGGGAAATGCACTTAAATATTGCAGTCATCAAATGTACGCGGATGATCTTCAGATATATCTAAGTGGCCACCCGTCTGACCTCTTCTCACTCGCACACAAAATTAACGAAGATTTGATAACCTTAAACAAATGGGCAGCTTCATTAGGCCTACAATTAAACCCAAATAAATCACAGTGCATGATTATCAGTTCAAAAAGCACTGTGAATAAAATATCCTCTTCTACTCTGCCTAAAATTTATATAAATGACACCGTTCTACCTTGGTGTTCCGAAGTCAAGAACTTAGGTGTGTTTATTGACAACACCCTCAGCTGGAACTCGCATGTAGATTCAACCTGCCGTAAAGTTTTTGCCGCAATGCATTCGCTGAAACGCCTGCGAACGCTTTTACCAATTAGTACACGTGAGACACTCATTAAATCACTTTTTGCCACATTTTGACTATTGCGACTTTCTTCTGAGAAACATGACATCTAAATTACAATGTAAACTTCAAGTAGCATAGAACGCATGCGTACGGTTTATTTTTGATCTAAGAAAATACGACCATGTATCGCACTTCTTTGACTCACTTCATATGCTTACTCTAGACAAAAGACGGTTACTTCACTCTCTACTTCTTCTCTATAAAATTTTACACGGTTCTCATTTAACACGTCTAATAAGTAATTTCAATCCTCTGAAATTAAACCGAGCTTGTAGTTCAGCTCTGCTCTGTGTACCACGTCACAGCGCGACTTCTTTCAGTAAATCTTTCACCATTACAGCTATCCGAGCCTGGAATAAACTACCAGCGAGTCTAAAACATTCGAATACTTTCCGTAAATTAAAAAACGAATTAAATACTTGGGTAAGGTATAACGACATATAGAATGGCATTAATGTCCTCTTCATCCTCCAGACTTTTCCCACTACCAAGCACCCGGTCACCGCCTCCCTAAACGCCGCACTTTCCTCACTCTTTAAATTCAAAATCCCACCCCATACCTCACTACTCTATTCTCATTTTTCACTCCCTCTCACTCCATCTAAATTATTAACAACCACATATTTTCTGTGTATCCTAATGAAATTGTTCAAATAAAATATTTAAAAGTGATTAGCCACGCTCCAAATAAATTCTAAAATACTTACAGCTATCTTTGTACTGTCACCATTGTTATATCTACAATATATTGGCCTTAACAATAATTACAATTGATGTTTATATCCTATTGTACTTTTACATTGTTTCTTAATACTGTCAATATTATATTTTAAATTACTGGTACTATTAACTTAGAGCCTATTGTACTTCTCTGGTGTTACAAATGTTTGTATATTTATGTAAAGTGCTAATGTGTACCAAATGTAATATTTCTGTACCGCTTCTGGAAAAATTTTACTTTTCCACCTGCTTCTTCCTCCTTTTCTTCGCTTTTTCTTCCTTCCCTTTCCTTCACAGACTTCCCCATTTTTGTCTTTACGACCCTTTCCCCTAAACGCCGCATCTCTTCACCTTCACTACTATCCATACCATATTCTTCTATATTAATGTTCGGCCATAAGCCGCCATCCTGATTGAGGTTTTTCTGGGTTTACTCAATTGCTTAAGGCGTACGCCGGGATGGCCCCTTGCTTTGCACTCCCAGTCATAAATGCACAGTTTGTCCCCCTAGTCTTTCTCCTTTCTTCTTTCTCGTTCGTATTTTCTACTTCATTTTCATTTATGATTCCCTTCTCTCATTTTTCTCTTCTCTTCCATTTCTATACATTAATGCTGTTCGGCCCTAAGCCGCCATCCTGATTGAGGTTTTCTGGGTTTACTCAATCGCTTAAGGCGTATGCCGGGATGGTCCCTAGTTTTGCACTCCCAGACGTAAATGTACAGATTTCCCTCCCCTCTTATATGTTACTATTCTGTATCAATGTAAACTCAGTGGTTAGGCGGAAGAGCAGGCCCGATGGCCTGAGCCTCGCCATTAATAAAGACATTATTATTATTATTATTATTATTATTATTATTATTATTATTATTATTATTATTATTATTATTATTATTGGTCGGTTTGCAAAGATTTTCTCCACCATTAATCTCCTAACAATGGGATACCGCCTGAATATATTTCAAGAACTAGTTTTGACGAACAGGTTTCTTTTGCAATTTCCAAAAAATCAAGGGAGCGCAACGAAAATGCGGTCTACGCCATTTCTATTTCTTTTCTCATTTCTGTGTCTTTTGCTCTATTAGAGAAAACAATTAAAGAAAAATTTTGGAGCCATTTTTGAAAAAATTATCGAAAATTTTGAGGCTTTATGTAAAGGTCCCCTAAATTGAAAATTATTGAAATCCATTTCAAATTCAAGGAGCCGCAACAACCGTTAGATCGATCGGAAATGTCAATTTTGTGAAAGTCGTTCTTACACTTTAGCTGCCAGAATTGTTCTCAGGCAGACGAACGAACAGACGGATGGACAAACTTTTTGCGGTCAATCGATTTTTCGGACCAGAAGGACTTGTGGGAATTCTGATTTGGTGTTGTTGACGTTCTTATCAGAAGAAATAAAAGAGGTCATCTTCGTCAACATACTATGTTGTATGTTGACGAAAATGACCTCTTTTATTTCTTCTGACCAGAAGGACGTTGATTCTAATAACAGGTGTTTAGAGGAAGTTATTTACTACTCATAGGAACAACATTTATTCATTTTTTCATTACCAGACCAAAGACCGAGAACGCGAGAAAACAAGACTAATGTTACTTGACGCATAAAACGCGTGTACCAGAGCATAGGGCCCAACCGATTCATTGACTGACCACAGCCGTTACAAGCCGTCGCTGCCGCCTCCTCCAGTGATGCCTCACGGAGTTGCATAGTTGTTGCAATGTTGCCTCCCCGAATCTCGTGCGCTCAAAGGGCGTTTTGTGACATGTTTTGCTGTTTTGATTTATTTAGACAACTATCTGTAAAAAATATGCGTGACATTCGCTCCCGAGTTATAGCTAGTAGCATAATATGCCCATCACACAATCAAGACAAACTCTTAATGGGACGATGCTGGTCCGGTGATAGCATGGGAAACCACGCTATATAAAAAACTAACAAATGATGTTCCAACAGAAGATTCTTTCTCCATAAAGTATAATGTCCATTAAAAAATTGAAGGACTTCTCGGAAAAGCAGCGTTAGTCAACAAATCCAATTTGTAGGAAATGAGTAGAAACCATCCACCTTCTCAACAATTTTTTTTCAAAAACTGCTCCATCGTTTTTGATTAAATTTTGTTGTAGGGTAGTGTGAAGAACGTTTACGAGAATGGTATATATTCCTTGGAAATCCTGATGTTTCGAAAATTAAAAAATAAGTCAAATTTTTTTCGGTGTCTTCTTACAACTACTATTATGAAGATAAACATTTCTTCTTAATGAATGCGTTCAAGAAAAACAGGTCTAAAAATGACATGTTCAGTTTTTCGAAAACACGAGCATTTTGTGCCAAATTTTGTTTCAAACTTCGACAATTTTTATTTTTCTTTAAACCATTTTTTAAACAGCACATTTTTTATTAAATTGGGACTTTAGGGTAAAGGACGCATTAGAGAAAATGGTACAGGTCTCATGTTCGTTGAAATATCTGATTTTTCGAAAATTTAAATAATTTTTCGCCGTCTTCTAACAACTACAATTGTGAAGATACACTTTTTTCTTAATGAAATGTGTTAATCAAAAACAGATCTTGAAATAAGGTCAATTGAATGTTTGAAAATATGAGTATTTTTTTAAGTGATTTGGTGACAAACATAGTCGCCCACTCGGAATTTACTGCACATCTTGTACCTACAGAACTCCAGGTAGTTGGGTGCTTCGTAAGTTAGAATTCGTATATTATTTCATATTTCATTGTTCGTTTCTTACATTCGAGCTTTTGTTATAAGTGTACAAATTAATATTTTAGAAATTATTTAAAACCAATTGTAAATTGCGGGCCTTAATTGTGTTAAATGTTGAAACGAATAGATGATTTCGCATTGCATAATATGTGAGAATGAAGAGTAATGCATGTAAAATCCGAGTAGTTTTGATGAATATAACAATATTAAATTTAAATATTATATTTTCTATCCATTTTCATTTTTTTCCCAGAGGTATCAACAATGCTAATTTGCAAAATGTGTATCTCATACGAATTAGCTCTCATTGTTGCTTGCTGCAACTCATTGTTGAAACGTCACACTGATAACCGAAGGCGATAATGACGGCCGCTGTTCGTTCGCGTTAATATAAACTAATAATTTTATTTGCTGCTAAAATATGCATCGCGCATCGTTGGTACATGTATGTAGAACGTGAATACACTGAATTCAATGGCAGAAAGCTGTTTTGGTTTAAACGTTTGAATTAAAAAATAGTATTTTTCACGCTTCGTTTGTTTAAGAATTTTTCAAAGAGTAATTGAAGTGTAAGACAGAAATGTTTAATTATAATATTACATAGCTATTAACAATATCGCGAGAAAGTACGTGCTGTTGTAGCACCACTAGTTAAAATATAGTACTCTTGATGGTCGTCTGTAGCAAACGTTATGTGACACAAAGGGGGCATGCATAAAAATAAAAGATCAGGGTAAATATGTCAAAACTTAATTGGGGCCGTAACACATTTCCTTTCCTTAATTTTAGGGCAAAGTGAACCATTAACGCACAGGGAGAGTTGAAGTATAGAAAATTAAACTTTTTGTCTTGTGTTATCTGTGAGATGTCTGTTATGATCTGACATTTAATCAGGATATCAGTGATAAGCCTCTTGAACGAATCTGTCACCAACGAGGCAGTGCACAGTTATCATATTCCGAAGGCAGTCACCATGATTTGGCATTACTGCTTCTTCTGCTGCTGCTGGCCTGGACACACGCAGCTTCCGGTGAGTCGGCAGGCCCCGCTTCCTCCCCCTCTACTGTCAGGGGCGATCTTAAATACTTGTGTTAACTCCATTGTTATCTACATTGTTATTGTTATCGAGTCGATAGTGATTTCACACGAGATACCACTCTCCTTTGGAAAAACCAAGTGTGAACAAACTTGCTGAACTATTTCATATTTTAATGTCAACGAAATGCAAGAGCCACCAACTGAAAAGTATTGTAATTTCGGATTTTCCTTTCTAATTGACAGGAAATTCTAACTTAAATAACTTGAATATTTTATTTTTCTTATTTCAAAAGTAGTCGCCTTGTATTTTTAGATAGCAGCGCACCGTGTCCAGTATATATAATAATGCCTCTGTCCGCGGAAAACGTAGGCAAAAATGCAAATGCTTGTTGTAGAATACAAAAATGCAGAATTTTATTACAAATATATTATCAAATTTATAAAATAAAGTATTCGATTATATTTCGGATTCAACTCGATAGAACTAAGTGTACGTATCAAGAAATGTATTCGGATAAAATTATTCGACAAAAAAAGCAAAAATAATGCGTTGACGTTTGGACCCAATTTAAAGATGCTTTTCCATTGCATGGATGGCCCACTATACAAGTTAAAACTATAATTTTCGATCAATATACTCCTAATAGGAGAGGAGAGAGAACAGTGTGCAAATATTGTCGATAGATCTTCAATTTACCAAAAGTTATACCCATGATGTGTTTACTTAATATTTTTTCCTCGAATGTAGCAGAGGATGGTTAAAAATATGGTGCGGCTCTCATTTCAGGAGAACTCATACTTCAGAGATATTTCTTGCAAAATATGATTAGAAAGCGATTTGGGTACTCATGGCTCGTGTACTCGCATATCATTTTCCTTGCACTGTCGCAGGCGAGGGCTGTACTACGTGAACAAAGAATCGAAGTTGAGTTAAATTCAATAAACTCAAGGTATATTCTGGCCTATGTTCGAACCATCACAAAAGGTTAATAGAATTACGGTGGGAATGAGACATTTGGGAACATCATTAGTTCAAAAGGAACAAACGAAGTTCGATATGGATGCGAGCAACAAAATATAAAATAAAAGGAGAGAAAGTACAAAGTGCCAAAATAGGAAGTGATCGGCGTTGTTAGAATAAAATAATTTTTTTCCGTGAGTAATTTCCGCGATTAGGAATACACCACAAAATAGAAAAAGGTAGACTGTTAAAGAAACTAGTGGTGTTACAACAACACATACGCTCTCACATTATTGGTTATAGTTACGTAATATTGAAATCATGGTGGAAATAATGGTGTTATTTCCACCATGATTTGATTATTTCCACCATGGTGTTATTTCCACCATGATTGAAATTTCTGCCATATTAAACCCTCGGTAATAACTTGAAAGAGTGAAATTCAACCAACTTATGTGAAGTGCATAGTTGCATTTATTTCGATACCAGTAACAGTAGGCATTTCTAACTTTTACAAATGAAACAAAGATGAATAATTTTACTGTAATAGTAGTTGCATACATAATACAGAAAAGCTAGAATAATTTCACACAAGACTGATTTGATTACATTACAGTGAGCTTTCAATTTTTGAATACCATAATCAACGGTCAAAGCTTATCTACATCATAAAATCATCAGGACGACAATAATGGGATGAATTCGAAGAATTTTACAGCACTATATTACCACTTTGCATAATGATAACGCGTCAAATTGTGACCATGGTGGAAAAATGGGTGACCATGGTGGGTTATTTCCACCATGATTGTGACATTGTCGCAAGAGAGGTTTGTAGCAAAGTCCGCTAACACATTTCATATTTGCTGCTAACTCGCCTTCAGGAACTCTTCCCACTTCATACGTTTGTGTTTGAAAAAAATAATATGAAATAATAAATGAACGAATACTTTTATATTAAAAAATTGTAGATTTGGTAGTTAAATATTACTCACTTCTAGCTCGCTCTTTCACATTGCGTACATTCAAATAAACGTGAAAATTTCTGACACATACTACAAAAGTTTCCAAGCTGATAATCCCGTCGAATGAAAAAACTAACTTGAAGCGTATAGTCCTCCTCCAGGAGACACTGCTTTAAAGTAGCACTTACCGTGTGGGCGAGGAGGTTTAAGTACCCTGTCGATGTAAAGAGCTATGCCGGTGGTAAAGTGGTTAACACTCTATCGGTAGGGCCTCCCATGCCGGAAAGGTCTTGACGGAGGGGTCAGACGAAAGGTTGTCTCATTCCTATCACGTCCTATCATTCCCAGTATCTGTGTAAAACATTCTCCCAACCCCACAGGTGCACAATGGTGTCATCTGTGTCACCTTTTCTCCGTGTGGCACTGCTTCCACTTACTTATGCCACACTTCTTATAGCTTTCCTATCGGTCTTCCTTGACCAACTCTTGTTTGTTTCGGTCCCAAAGCGATTAAAGCTCGAAAGCCTAGAGAGTCACTTATCTTCTTTCACTTAACTATTTATATATCTTATTCCTTCTAATCATCCTTGACTTGGGATTACTACAACTGACGGCAGGCTCGGATGCAGTAAGGTGCAGCCCCATCACCGCGCTCACCCTGCGCAGCGCTCGTAACGCGGCCGGGGGACACTCAACTACTGACAATCTTCGAAGATACTGCCGAACCTCATCTAATATGACGACAAATGCTATGAACAAGGCTAAACAAATTAAGGACTCGGAATCATGGAATATATCCACATGGAATGTTCACGGATTAGCGCCCAAAGAAGCGGAACTCGTTAGTGAACTTCAAAGATTAGACGTAGACATTGCAGCTATAACGGAAACAAGAAAAAGTTAAAGGGAAGTATGGCCCTACAAACTTATCCATTACAATACTCAGGAGTCTCAAGCAAAAAAAGAACATTTGCAGGAGTGGCAATTCTGATGAAAAAAACTTTAAAATCAAAAATAAATAGCTATAACTTCGTGAATGAAAGAATTATGTACATCCGACTTAAAATAACGTGAGGATACCTTGTAATGTTCAGCATTTACGCTCCAAAAGAAGGAAGAAAAGAATTAAGCCAAGAATTTTATGAAACTCTACAAAAACAACTGAATACGATTAACAGAAATGATTATGTGATGTTATGTGTGGATTTTAACGCTAGAGTAGGGAACCTGCCAATGGGAGATATATTGGGACCACATGGAGAAACAACATTGAATGAGAATGGGAAAATACTAAGAAATTTTGCACCTTTCAATCGACTGAAAAATAATATACAAATACGCTTTATAAACATAAATAAACATACAAATACACATGGGCAGCCAGAGGCTCCAAATCTCTGATAGACTTGTGAACCAAAAAATGAAGTCGAACGTATTAGATACACGTGTATATAGAGGTACAATCCGACCATTTCCTTTTAACATCTAAAATCTGAATTCCTCCAAAATGGGTAGCAAAGAAGAAATTATCGGAAAGATCAGAAAATAGCTGCTTCAAAGTTCATCTCTTAAGACAAGACAATATACGAAGACTATACTGGTCCAGAATGGAAAAATATATATAGATCATAGAGCAATTACTATCAATGTAAATCCAGAATGGATGGATCTTAAAAACTTTATCATTAAAGCAGCTCAAGGAACTTTAGGGAGAAGGCATAAACGGAGGAATACCAGAGGTCTAAAAATTTGGAATGAAGAAATTAAACAAATAGTAAAAGAAAAAAAAGCGTATCTTAATTTTTTACAAACTAAATCTCAAGACGACAAACAAAATTATAAATAGTGCAATAATAAAAAAAAGAAGTGAGAAAATTAAATAGAGAAAGCTGGGATAACTACATAAGCAATCTTGAATATGATGTTCACGGTACTTAATGACCTACACTTCTCTGAAACTTTTAAACACAGAAGAAAGAGACACTGCACATCTGAATAATATCAGCACAAAATATTGGTTAGAATATTTTACTAATCAATGGACAAACCATACAAGTTAGATATTTTAAGGAATGAATACCAAACTTCTGCACCTATGAATGATATTGACCTTATAGAATATAAGGAAATGAAGATTATCCTAAATTCATTCCTTAATAATAAAGCCCCAGGAAGAGACGGAGTAAACATGTAACTACTAAAATATGCTCCCAAGGCAATTAATCAACGCCTTCTGGATATATTAAAATTGTGTTGGACAACTTACAGCATTCCAAGGGAGTGGAAAAAATCAACAATTATTCCAATCCATAAAAAGGAAGATCGTTCGTTATCTGAATAATTATAGAGCGATTAACTTCCTAAACACAGCCTATACATTCTATGTTAAAATAATCACACGCCGACTAAATGTAATAAGTGAAGTTAAGGAACATGCCAGATGTCTCTGAAGTCCAGAACATGCCAGGTGCAAAATAGTTCTAAATAATAAAAGTTTAGAACAAGTTTGCACCTTTTATTACTTAGGCTGCAGTGGGTCGTATCTAATAGAAAGCGATTTTGATATCAAACTGAGTAGATTCCAGAGAATGTGTAGAATAAGAAAAACATTAAAAAATAAAACCCGAAGAGGCACTCAGTTAAAATTTTATAAAACGCTTGCCGTCTCAACATTAACCTATGGATGCGAAAATTGGACGTTAAATAGATCATCAAAAAGGAAAATTCAAACTAGCGAAATGGAGTTCCTGCGAAGAGTTGCTAACTATTCTTTATTAGATCATAAGAAAAATTTAGATATAAGACATGAACTAAATATTTTTAACCTCTTAGAAAAAGTCGAAAAACAAAAACAAAATTGGTATGTCCGTATTATAAGAATGAACGAAGCCAGACTCCCTAAACAAATAATAAATTATGTACCGACTGGCAGAAGAAGAGTTGGAAGATCAAAGACTCGGTGGGTTGATGATATCAACGTTGAAGAGGACGGAACAGGCCTACAGGCCTAATCCTTGATGTTGAAGAAGAAGAGGCGCATTGTAATAAGTTTACAATTATTATAATACGTTATTTATAATTTCCTTTTTTACGTAAATAATAGTTATGTCTAAAATTTATCTCCATGATTACAGCAAATACAACCAATTAGATCGAAAAATGTAAAATAATAATAATTATTAAATACTATAGTCTTGTAATATTTTCCTAATACACTCGTTTAACACGAATTACACGTTACTTCTTATCTGAACATGTAATGCTAAATGCTCTCCATGCGGATTGCTTCAAAGCAAATACATCAACACATGGAGAATGCAAAAACGTTCCTCGCAATACGAACGAAACATAAGGATTATCAAAGAGGTTTTAAATAATTTCTAAAAGATTAATTTGTAAACGTATAACTAAAGCTCGAATGTAAAAAACGAAGAAAGAAATATGAAATAATATACAATTTCTAACTTGCGTAGTATCCCACTGCATCCAATCACACCTTTAATTACATTCACGACGCGCAGGAAATTCCAAGCGAGTGAGCATGTTTAACGCCAAATTATACAAAAAATACTCATATTTAAAAAAAATGAACATGACCTTATTTGAATATCATTTTTGATGAACACATTTCATTAAGAAAAAAATTGTATCTTCACAATTTTAGTTGTACGAAACAATCGAAACTTTTTTAAATTTTTTTAATTTTCGAAAAATCAGGGATTGCGACGAACATGATTCTGAACTTGTTTCTTGAACGTCCTTTACGCTATCGAAGGTGAAAACTAAAAAAAGTGCTGTTTTTAAGGAAAAATGGTTTAAAAAGTAACAATTGCCTATGCTTTACACAAACTTTCACAAAAAATACTCATATTTTCCAAAAATAGAACATGACATTACTTTAAGATCTGTTTTTATTGAACATATTTCATTTAGAAAAAAAAATTATCTTCATAATTGTAGATACTGAAAAAATTTGAATTTTTGGTATTTTTCAAAAATCACAAATTTCAACGAACATGAGAGCTGCACCATTCTCTTAAGCGTTCTGTACACTATATGAGGTCAAAATTTAATCAAAATTGTCCCGTTTTTGAGAAAACCATTGTTTAAACAAAATAAAAAATTCCTATGTTTCACCCAAAATTACGCGGAAAGTACTTAAATTTTCGTAAAATTGCTCATGACCTTATTTCAAAATATGTCTTTACGGAACACATTTCACTAGGGGTAAACCTCTATCTTTAACATTTTTGTTGTAGGAAGACCGCGAAACAAATTGAATTTAAGCAATTTTCGAAAAATGAGGGTTTTTAACGAACGCACCATTTCTCTTAAACGTCCTTCACACTATCCAACAAAATTTCATCAAAAACGTTGGAGCCATTTTTATGAAAAATTTGAAAATGTTCTAGAGACTTCATGTAAAGTAACCTCCAAAATTAAAATATCGGTTTCAAATTCAAGAGGCCGCGACATCAGCCAAATTGACAAATGAATACCAATTTTGGAGAAAATCGGCTGAACGAGTTAGCCACTAGGGCTGTTCACAGAAGGACAGACGGACGGATAAACAGACGTTTTCCGTCAATCGACTTTTCGGAATCAAGGACTCACACAACATGGATTCTGCCTACACCACGTGTTAGAGGACGTTTATTTTTAACTTTAGCAACTGTATTTATCCACTATTTCATTGCCAGGGTCGTGTAGTTTTTCTTCCAAAAATTCTTCGGTTTTTCCCGCAGCATTACATAACTTTCTCTTTTTAAAAAGTACCTTTTTAAAGGAGAGAAAGTAAAACCAATAAAAATGTACTGAGTGATAGCCAATAGGAATAAGCGTTGTGCACGACACGTAGTGCGCAGAAGTTATTGAAGAGAAACGAAATTGCCGAACTTTCGGACAGGACGAGACTGTTGCACAGTTTGTGTGAGAATAATTTCATCGTTGAGTTGTTGAGTTAGTGATAAAAAGTAGCTAAAGGTGAATAAATGCACGTGAACAATGAATTACTATAGGGAATGGGTTTTTAAAGAAACTAATTGCGAAACGTCGAACTTAAATTACAACTTGAATTAAGCAAGGAAGATGGCGTGGACCTTATGGGTTTGGAATGGAGTCTGACAACTCCTTCACCGGTCAAGAGTGCAGTGGGCAACCAAAAGAAAGTACATTAAATAGTTAATATCAGAAGACTATGTTGAATTTAATTTAAAATCAAGAAGTTAATATTAGAGAGAAGCAGAGGTAGCATGACATGAGTAACATATCAGATGTGCCAGAGTGGATCAAAATCTTCAAAATCAGTAATTTATTTTATTTGACATAAAATGTTTTCAATTCAACTGATGACAAACTTACAGGAAGGAAAAACAAAATCAAGTCGCTAATCAACAAAATAGTGCAAACTTATTGATTTTCGTTACACTATTATAAATTGTATTCTATTGAGAATATAAATTAATATAAACATTCATTCTAAATAAGATGAACGTTAAATTTGTTAGTTGTAAATAAGAAATGAAAGTTATTACATTTTATTGTTGTAGTCATAAGTTGTGTTTTATTCGTAGCGTCAACAGTGGAGCTGCGATAACGGGCAACATTTGTTACTGTAAATGCAAATTATAATATTTCTAAGCGATTAATGTGATTTGTTCAAGTAGTCTAATTTGAGAAGAAAATCTTACTTCATCCCGTATGCATAAGTCTGGCGACCTACGTATTTAAATTGTCTTATACCAATGAGCGATTTCCACTCTGAAATTTAAAGAGAGCAATGATCAATTGCTAAATAATAATAAACAACTGAATAGGACCCGGCAAAAAACTTTATTAAGTAAAGTAAAGCAAATTAGGAGTAAGAGCGGAACCGCGTGTCTCATTGCCTGTTATTGAATAGTATATAAACTTCGTTGGTTGGTGATTCAGGGCGCGTCTCCTGCTTAGGTAATTAGTCCCGTAAATGTAGTGCATGTTTCCCCCCCTCGCGAGATAGCAGTGATCTTCCCACTGGATGGCGAGATCCGGCGCCGATCTACCATCGGCTACCGGGGTTTCCCCCTAACCAGGACTCTCCCACCAGTGGGGCACCGTCCCAGTCGGGACAAGCTCTAAGCTCCCGACCAGTCTCCCGGAATATGTGCATGTTAGTGTAAGTGGTGAGGATAGGACAAGGAAGAAGAAGGAAGGATCGCGCGCGGTCCGTTTGCTAGGGTACTGCTCCGGCATTCACCTGGTGTTGATCGAAAAACCGCGGAAAACTACCGATCAGAGCAGCTGGCCCCTAGAATTCTCCTCCAGACAGCGATTGAATTCGACCTAGCTGAAACGCTGGTGTCGAAAATCCTGCCGCCGTCATGACTCGAACCTAGGACCTTCAGGTCAGAGGCGCTGCAGTGACATCAGTTGATGCACTGAGCTACCGCTACCGGTACTATATTAACTAAAGGTCCATATTTACAAATATATAAACTTACTATTCGGGCATGTTACTTGTAAAATATGGACAGAAGGAGACTTTTGTAACGATGCCATCAAATCCTTGCATGTAGCTACTACATACCGTGTACCGATACTGCTACTACATCAGAAACTTAGGAAGAAAATTAAACGGCTAAATGAAGTTTTAGAAGATTAAGGGCCGGTTTCACCAATGCTTATTAACACGCTAAGTAGACATTAGGAGATTTTAACGGTCCGTTAGAGAAAGTACGTGTTTCACCAAACTTTAACGCTTGTTAACTTTCCGTTAAAGTTAACGCACGATCCACGCTCCGTTAGCAGCACTTAACGCCTGGTTAAGGTGATTGCAGCGCAACGTGGTTCAGTTCGAACACACAGCAGCGAAAATAGAGAAAGCTCTGCAATATATATTGGAAGACGACGATATTTTAAAAAGCCTGGAAATGTCTGAGCGCCCGCGTGTATTCAGGGACTTTTCAACCAGATTCAGTGGTACCAAACAATCGACACTACAAATCCTGGAATTTAATTGAGCAGAATCTGGAATTTTCATCAAAGAGGTCCGACAATATTACATGTAATAGTTACATACCATTTAACCCAACCAAACCATATAAGTAACAGTTCTGCATGCACACTGAAATCTATCGTATTATATAACCTTCATGAATGCAAATTAGGTTGTGAATGGTTTAGTTCATTACGTACTACATTATACATGAAATTGTGTCACTATTCATTATCAGAAGATAGGCTACAGTTTTCTTCAGACACAAGTCATTCCAAAAACTTTAGAAACTAAATCACAAAATCATAAAGTTCAAAGTATGATATGAATTAATTACATAATATTATAATTAAGATAATTGTTTATAAAAAAATAACTCATTATTAGAAATTTGTTTCAATTTATATTCATTTCCAAAAACGAGTCAATCACACCAATTAACCAGTTACTTATGACTCTACGTTATGTTGCAACTGGCAGCTACCAGCAGGTTATGGGTGACTATATTGGGGCCAGAAAATCTACGGCTAACCATATTGTCCATAGAGTTGGTTGCGCTTTGGTTAGACTGTTGCTTTTTTCTCTGTAAGCAGAGTAAACATACTCACCACAGAGTTTCCAGTTCACGGCCTTCTAAAAACAAATACTTACGCATTTTGTACACCCATTAAAGTTAACTGGCGATTAGCTAACTGAAGCCGCGGAAGCGTTGGTGAAACGAAACAAATCATAACGGAGACGTTAATTTTAACGACTCGTTTTCTAACGTCACGTTAGGTGTATGTTGGTAAAATTGGGCCTAAATAATGTAGATTGACAAATGAACCGTAAGTCTGCAGATAACACTGTAATCTATTTACGACATACCTTGCTTGAGAGATGTGTGATATGAACTCCGACGAGATCTACGATTTTGTATGAAATGCACAGCCCTAAAAGATAGATAAGTAAATTGGAATTGGGAATGCACTACAAATTTACGTTTATTAAATGACATTGAATTTGTGAAAGAAAATTATTTATTGACTTTTTATAAAACAATTATTGGAAAATAAGTACAGTAAACCCTCGTTAGCACGAACTCGCACAACACGAATTTCATCGTAACACGAAGAAAATCAAGGTTCATTCCCGGCAAAGATTACAATAATTCGGACATTTATACTACTCGAATAACACGAATTTTTATAATACAAACTCCACTTATTTCAGTCCCTTGGATTTCGTGTTAATGAAGGATTACTGTACCTGTAAAATATTTTTTATTTGTGGATTTAAAGAGTACGCAGATGATGCAAAATAAACTTCTAAAGTATTATGAGAAATGTATTTATCCAGATGAAACGAAGTTTTGAAATGATTAAATTCAAAAAAGTCTGTTTGTGACATGTAATGGAATAGTAGCATATGCAACATTTCAGGAGGAACCAGTAAATCCTGGGAAGCCTGAGAAACCCGAGAAGCCGGAGAAGCCTGAAAAACCCGAGAAGCCGGAGAAACCTGACAAACCTGAGAAGCCACAGGAGCCTGAGAAACCCGAAAAGCCACAAGAACCCGAGAAGCCGGAAGTGCCCGAGGAGCCGGAAGAGCCCGAGGAGCCGGAAGATCCCGCGGAACCAGAGGAGCCGGAAGAGCCCGAGGAGCCGGAAGATCCCGGGGAACCAGAGATGCCAGAGGAGCCGGAAGAGCCCGGGGAACCGGAGGTGCCCGAAGAGCCGGAAGTGCCCGAGGAGCCGGAAGAACCCGAGGAGCCGGAAGATCCCGAGGAACCAGAGATGCCAGAGGAGCCGGAAGAGCCCGGGGAACCGGAGACGCCCGAGGATCCGGAAGTGCCCGAGGAGCCGGAAGAGCCCGAGGAGCCGGAGGTGTCCGAGGAGCCGGAAGTGCCCGATGAGCCAGAATAACCCGAGGAGCCCTAGCAACTCCTCTCCCTATTCATCTCACATCTAACAAAATAAGAGCCCGAGAAAATGTGAGCACAAAATGGGATTATATTTATTATAAACATCACATATAGAAAAATGGCTGTCGTTCACTTACATACAGTATAATTCAATGAATTTGCCCACAAGGTTTCCATTGCCAGGCAGCTTTATACAAAACAACCAATTTTTAATTTATATACATTTATACAATCAACGTAAAGAGGTCCTTAGGAATTTCGGAGCGACGTTTCGGGGAACTTATTTTTCCCCATCCTCAGGCTAGACTGCGTTAAGGAGAAATATTATGACATAATTACTGACATGATACTATTAAAAACTATTACAAAGAGAGCTATGTTTTTTGTAATATTTTTTAATAGTATCATGTCAGTAATAATGTCATAATTTTTCTCCTTTACTCAGTCTAGCCTGAGAATGGGAAAAATGAGTTCTCCGAAACAGCGTTCCGAAATTCCTAAGGAACTCTTTACATTGATTGTATATAAGTATATAAATTAAAAATTGTTTGTTTTGTATAAAGCTGTCTGTCAAAGGAAACCTTGTGACCAAATTAATTGAATTATACTGGATTATATTTATTGCACAGCATTTGCTCAATGAATCGAGGAAAAATTATACTTACTGCTACTCAACTGCAACAGATTCTCTTCTATAATTATAAAACAAAAGAAAGTTAGTGTAGTAATATCATTGTAAAAATAAGAATTTTTGGTTGTAATTTACGTTAGAATCGCTCGTTGTATTGTTGTCCTACACACGTGGCGGCTGATTTCGAACCCCGTACACATGCGCTCATTTCCCACATCCACTTACTTGACAAACCTTTTACTCCTTCTGCAACTTGCCGGCTGCTCACAAAATACCGAGAGGTATTAAACGTGCAAGGAGAGTACCGTGCATGACTGAAGAGAAACTGGGTTTGAATTCTTGCATTCACTTAATGTCAATACTTTAAATCTACTGTGTAGAAAACGTGTTGCTTTGACATAAGGCCGCCGCACCGGCCATTCCTCTCTAGCCACAAGGAGCTTCTGTCGGGAGCTGAGTCTTGTCCCTGTTGTGGCGGGGCCCCGATGTTGGGAGATACCTGGTTTGGAAAAAACGCACAAACTGACGTAGGTTGGCGCCAGATCTCGCCAGCCTGCGGGCAAAGATCACCGCCAACTCTCGCGATAAAAAGAATGCACCACAGTCTCGGGACGAATGACCATGGCAAATGACGCGCCCGAAATCACCCAACAATCAATCAGTCCCAAGGCCCTTTGGCCTCGCATTGTTTGTCGTGGCCGCCGTGAGCCTGCTAGGATGCTCAGGGCGAGCGTCAGTGCCGTTGCAGCGGCGTTGAGTCCCGGGCGGCGAAGTTCGCAATGGTGTCAACTCCGTATCCACATTGAAGATGGACGTTTCTTATACAATTCAATATATTCCTGGATATTGGATATTTAAATTATTTCACGTTAAGTTTTGGGAAATATTAATAGTTTTTGCGTCATTTTGAGTTACATGGTGACAAACTTCAAATTTGTTCGACTCTGTACTAAACATTTAATATTGATGCTGGAGATTCCCATTTTTGGCATATATTGCAAGTGTTCCCGGATTTACTACAAACTAATCTCGATCACATTCATTTATGACGATTTTGCTGTCTTTGAACGGACTCAACGTAATTAACTGTAATTGCTTTTTCTTTCTAGTCAACCACTAAGATATTATTTAACAAATGAATGTGAGTTGTATTATAATAAGCGAGTTAAAAATAACAAGTAACTTTCATTTTTACAAAGAGCTGCTCAGATCTTGTACTGATCATTATACCTTATAAAAGTACAACCCACGTTTTTCAGCTTGTAACTGAACACTAAAATGTAACTCATGTTTCAAGGTTTATATATGAATTCTTAAATGTAATACTGATGTCTTGTAGTTCGTTATTGTACCTTCATAAATAGTACTCACGCTTCACAGTTTATGTTGTAATGCAATATTGTATGAATGCTTATTGTCCTGTAAGAGTGAAGTTACTCGTACGTTGTGCACGAGAGCTACTTCATGCATTCAATCTGTGAAGCCGTTCCATAACAATGTCTAAGGACTGTATTATTCCACAGGAAACAATGATTCCTTTGTTTAATGAAAACAACTGAAGACACCGTAATATCATCCATGATTCACTTCAAGATTGTTTAGATGATTATACTGTGTAATTAATTTATTTCTAATTTTGTTTGTGTAAATTTTCGGCAATCGTATTTTTCCATATCATGAAGTTATATTTTTATAGTGTACTTTGATAACTTTGTATTAAAATGATTCTATTTTAATGAATGTGGCATTTTATTTATTATATCATGCTAATTACTTTTATAGTTATTTTGTAGTTATGTTGTGTTGGTATTCGTTTAGGTAGTAGAGTATTAACCTCCTCTACAGTTCACAACACAAGCTTATTTTTTCGAGGTAATCGATGACAACAGTAAGAAAACAATTTGGTATCGATTACATATTTGTAATTTACACTAAACAGTAATCCAAATTACCTGACAGCAATTGGAATTAATGAGAGCATGGAATTTATGCTCAGTTTGTCACCACAAAAACACTACACAAATCATTATTTTCATAACCAATAATATCGTTGGCTGATAACAACTGAGGATAAAAAGTATTTGAGATAAGAATCACGGAATGATACAAGAGCGTCCAGTGAACTGTAAATTGTCAAGAATGTATATAAAACATTGCCACCTCTAGTTTGTTACATGGAGATACGAGTAGGTGAAGTTGGCGGTCAGCTCCTCAATGTTTAGTGAGGCCGAAGACACACAGGCACACCTTAACGGACGTTGAAAATGCTTCCGTTGCAGAGTTTACAGACATGAATGAGGCACGCTACACGAGCGCGCTGCGCGACCTCCATTGTGCTCTGCTTGTCTGCCCGGAGTTCTAACGTGCGTGAAGGTAAGGACGTGGTAACGTCCGTTACACGACGTTCGTGTGTCCGCAGTATAAAGTGGGCCGATACGCTATATTACAAAGCCTTAAACACGGCTCTCAAGCACGAGAAAAGATGGTAATGTCCATTTACTTACCTAAAATTTCAAATCAAATAGGTCTCATGATCAAATATAACACTCGCGTATCAATGATATCCATCAGGCTCACTAAACAGCTCATTACGAAAAGTTCACATGTATTTCATTCACATGATTTTACAATACTTTGACAGATCAATTAAATACTAATGAATATCGACAAATTTAAGAGCCTAGTAAATTTTCCTTTTTTAAAACAATTCTGTTAATGCTGCAAGATAGCTTCAGTAGACCTGTTTGGGAGAGCAATAGAATGATGGAGGAGGTTGGTTGCAAAGCGTGGCTACCCACTTTCTCGCTTGCCACTAGGGAAAATGCTGAAAAACAATTATTCGAGAACTATTAGTTTATCTCAGCGTGATGAATATTGATGATGGAAGAAACTTGTCAATTTTACCTTGTTGTCAATGTTTCCTTAGACGAACAGAAGATTGTTTTCTGTTATAATTCATGCGGCATACCATTTCAGCTTGCAATCGCCTCTTACGCGTTCAAACACCCACTGCTACCACTAGTCAAATTTAATTTCTTCAATGCCGCCCAGATGTGAATTACCACTCCTTTTTACTGAGGAGGCGATCTTTTGTGTATACACACGGCTGCAAGATTCTTCAACAATATCTCCAACATTACAATCATAAAGTCGTCGTATTTCTTCGAAATCTCGACAATGAGAATGCGTTTGCGCGCTAAAACTTCTCAGCTGAGGTCGCAATACCAATCCTACATAATAATAATAACTAGTGAGAACCCGTCAAAATTTGACGGTGAGATCTGAGATAAATGTAAAATACTGTACCCAGACTAATGTTCACAATATATTGTATTATTTGGATCTTGAGGGTATAATGAAGATATTCTGTGATGAGGAGTTCCCAAAATTTTGAACACGTATGGCCCATGACCAGGTGGCAATGCAACATCGGCACAAAAGATATAGCACTATTATACTGAAGGATACTATTTCTAAAGTTTTTTGATGTGTAAACAACTGTTTGATTTCTTCTGGCATATTGCTCGAAGGTATATTTATTTTCACAATTAAGCAACACACAGTAAATCGTTTGCAGAATTTCCCTCACATGGAAAGTACAAAGCAGAACAAAATTGACATTTCATAGACAATGACCCAATAGAAAACGAAATGACCTGTCTATCACGACACCTACGCTGACTTTCTCTTTCCCTGCGCCCAGTTAATGTACGTTTGCGTCTTTTGGGGCGCGTGGACAACGATTCGGAATTCCACATAACCTGTAAACAACTTCACTACTTCAGTACAACCGAGCAAACCCCACTGTGCGAATGTTCTCTACAAAATACACCACAGAAGCAAATACATGCAAACTGTCAACACCACAATGCAATTATTACACTGAAACAAAACCTTGACGAATTGTAAACAAATCTCAACAATCAAAACAAAACATCAAGCAGCATGGACTCACATCTATGGACTCTCACAACAAACTGCCACCCTTGAAAGAAAACAATTGACTATTGATAAGCGTACTATTGAAGAATGATTTAATTAATTAATTTACACCGTAAATGTTGGTGAATCAACACAAACAATATCTGATAACACATCTAGGGATCATATTCTTTCATTTAAAAGAAAAATACAACAATCGGTTCAGTAGAAGCTCTAAACGAAGCCATTGCAGAATACCTTATTTTTTTAAATATATAGATAGTCGGTAGCGTATATACGTGCAT
>BLKR01011583.1:0-30360 GCA_011170035.1 Teleogryllus occipitalis
CTCAAGCGCTTGTTAAGGAGTTTTTGCACGCATTGGCGGGCTGCAATCGACTACAATGTCGATCTTCTGCGCATACGCAGATGCACAAAAGTGATGCGAATCTTGAACTGCGCAAGCGCAAAAGATCGATAGTGCTTTTGGTGGCTTTAATGTTCGAGGATGCAAAAACTCCCTATTCTCAAGTGTGCTGCATACGACATCGATATTGCTGTCGATTGTTGTAGGCTAGGCAGTGCCTAAAATCCCTAAAGACTTCGATGACGAGTGACATATTTTCATCTCAAATACCTTTTTATATAATTGATAGTGAATATATGTTTTATCATTACTTCATACATTTGCGTTTCAGAAATATTTTACAAAGGAAGTAAAATATTTGGATAATATGGAGAATTTTCCAAATACTTCTTTTTAATGCAAATAATACAATATATGGAAAATAGAGAAAATTTTCCAAATATTTTTTTCAAATGTAAAACCGACTTCGAAAAATAAAAATGGACTTTCAATTTAAAAACAATTTCGAATTTTAACCTTTTGTCTTTAGAATCGTCAATGACATTTAACAAAAAAATGCCAAATTAATTTTATTTCTCCTTTTTTACTTTCTGTTTCGGTACCATGCTGTTAGTTATGGCCATGTAACCCCGTTTGTGCATCACCAAATTCAGGTTCGCTTTATTTCTAAGAGATTATTTGTAATGAGTAAAGTCGTTCTTGCTTCGTGTGATAACAAGCTTAGTTAGGAAATATCAAAGGAGACCGCTGCTCTCCGTTTGCGGCTTCCGGAGTGGACGCAGAAGCCTTGTTGGTGGCTTGTGGGCGGTCGGGCTGTTTAAAGGAGCTGCTCTCGCTTGCAATATTGCTTCAGTTCCGCCTCTGGCGTCTTCGCCCCGCCGCTCTTGTCTCCGTTGGTTGGTTGTTTTTTTTTTCGTGTTTCCGGGCGCGTCAACTACTTTGGTCATTAGTCCCGTAAGTGTAGTGTATGGTTTTTCGTTGTTGTTTTCGGGAGATGATCTTCCCCCGCTGGGTGGCGAGATCCGGCGCCGACCTACCGTCGGCTAGTGAGGTTTCCCCCTGACCAGGACTCTCCCACAAGCGGGGCACCGCCCCAGCCGGGACAACCTCTAAGCTCCCGACCGGTCTCCCGGAATATGTGGTAGTGTAGTGCATGGCAGTGTAAGTGTGTGTGTGTGTGTCTAAGGGGAGAGGATAGGACAAGGAAGGGGAAGGAAACATCGCGCGCGGTCCGTGGCCCGTTTGTTAGGGTATTGCTCCGGCATTCGCTTGGTGTTGATCGGAGAAACCACGGAAAATTACCGATCAGAGCAACCGGCCGCTAGAATTCTCCTCCAGACATCTTGGCTCCGAATTTTGCGCTGCTGCTGTGTTAGCTTTCGCTGGAGTTATAGCAAAGTCTGCTGTTGATGTCGACATTTCTGTCTGTTTCTGACGTTCTGTTTAGACCTTCGCTTTCCCGGTGTGAATGTTTTCTGAAGAAAATAATTTAACATTTACTACGAAAATAAACGAAAAGTTACGTTTTTAGTGCATTTTTGTCTTTGTACAATTCTAGACTTTGATCTTATTCATGTCAATACAAAGCGTAATTCCGCGGGCTAACCCTTAAATGACTTTCCTCCTTTTACGACACATTATTAAATACCGGATTCCCGTGTTACTGCATTTTGTGTTTGCTAACTTGAAATTGGATCAAACCTTGACAGAAATTTTAGTCATGAAATGGACGTTAGTTTAGTACCCATTTTATTTTGCACGAAACAGCACGTTTGGGGGGTTACTGCACGATATTGTACGTTTTAGGTACTGCTGCCTGAAATTTACACACTTTTGAGATTTTACTGGACGAATTTGCCAAATTAACAGATTTATCGCGTAAAATATAATATTTATGTAGTCAACTTTTTTAAATTTATCTTTTTTAAAAGTTTCATTTAAGAAAAAAAGTTTTCATGACAGAGCCCAGCAGTACATTCTGAAGGTCTGTGAAACCCGAGTGCCGTTTAATATGTATCAATTCTGCATTTTGTTACCCTAAGAATTGAGCGTCAGTATCTTTCATGATGCCTAAAATTTCGGAGGTATTGCAGCAGGGATAGGTCCGCAGCCTTTGGTTGCGGCTGCTCAGCAAACGTATGTTCGAAGACTTATCTTCCCAATCGTCTCATATATCATTTTTGTCAGTCTTCGACGAACTTGCTAACACGAGAGCTAGTCATATTTGACCTTACGTCCGGGCACGAAGCTTAGCGACAAGCTGCACTGCGTTTCAAATTCATGGAATTTCTCGGAACACGTTGCCGTACGAGGTACAAGGGAGAATGAACGCATTTCTTGACCGTTGGAGCAGTGTGCACACGTACGTAAAATGAGGCTCAGCACACAAGAATAAATGTAAAACGAAGTTTTTGCTGTCTGAAACTGTATTAGTTGACACAAATATTTTCAAGAAAACAATTTCTCAGAAAATAATTTGAAAATATATAATTTTCATTCAAATAATATATAATTTTCATTCAAATTCATTTTTAATTATAGGTAATGAAAATAATTAAGAACTTTTCTTCTGTAACTTAATTATTTTTGATATCTGAAGGTATGTTTGTACTTTTATTCTTTTGCACTTTCTTTTTTGTTTTTTATGGTAATTTAATTTTGTTTGCTAATATTTAAAATGTCAAATATGGCTTGTTTAAACAATATGTACAAACTTAATTATAGTTATTCACGTGAAATATCTCATTCAAAATGCTAAAATAAGTTGGTGAGTGGATTAAGTGGAGTTTTTAGGCTTCATAACACCGTTTTGCAAAGTATTGATCTTTTTATTGCGTGTTTTTGCACGTTTGGTGTTTTTTCTGCACGTATTAGAGAGTTTTACGGCATAAAAATTCGGTATTTACTTATTATCAATTTGTCAATACGTATTTGTTATGACTCCATTAACTTTTTATTTTCAAAAGTAATTTTGAATTTTTTACGCTTGTTTTGTTTTCGTGGTCTAATTTCTATTGTAAACCGTTGATTCTATAAATTATTGTTTTTAAATTACAGTAAATATTTAAGGCTTTGTGTGTTAAGACTTTTAGATTTAAACGTAAAAAGTATTCCAAACTTCCAACGTTCAAATTGCTAGATACGAATGGTTTCTAAAATTACGAATTCAGTAAGTTGCTTGGGTCTAGTATATAACAAACGGTGATTATTAATTTGACGACTTCCTTGTTAACCATTGTCGCTCATTCAATTTTTCAAAGTAATTCTACTCTTCTCTTGAAAGATAAATTGTGGCACAGTCTATATTTCAATTTACAGTGAAAACGCCAAATATCATTATGCTACTGCCATTTTACAACGAAACTGTCTTGGTCCTTCATTGACAATTTCATTTTCCTCTAGAAGTAGTATACTTTCACAGAACAGTGTATTTGCACAGAATGAATTCAATCCTATATTGGAACTTTCTTAAAATTAAGAATTTATTTATTTACTGTCTTCGCAGTCTCTAAAATCGAATGATAAGACTGTAATCTTGAAATTTGTATTAATCGTTTAAGTTGAAAAAAGTTAAGAAAAACGTACGTTTATTTGAATAAACCCAGAATGACTCGTGCAGTCACGGTTTAAATGATGTTTATAAGCATATGTTTTTGTGTTATATGTGTATGTACTGCTTACTGTAAATAATGTAAATAATGTTCGTTGTTAAATTAAGTCAGGATGTAAGACAGAGTAGATTTAGATTAGTTTGTAAGTATCTGGTTTATAAGCTAGGCCATACATTAGCTATGTAAACAGAATTTAAGAATAAATATTAATATTAACGCGAGTACCCTTCAATGTGTACTTTCAGTTTTTACTGGAGCGCGTATACCGATCGGCGAGTTCGGTTGTACGGTTAGGAGTCAGTGGCGGAGGAGGGGGAGGGGGGATGCCGACCGCAAAATGTCTCCGGATAGAGAAAACCACTTTTTGCGGGCGTGAGGCGGAGCGTGGTAGTGTCGTTTAGTTGGCGTCTTCCGCCCGCTCGTGGCCGCGCCGGTCGTGCTCCCGTTGCTCTGGCTGCGACCCGCTCGTGGACGCGCAATGCGGCGGTGGCGACCACGGCCGAGCGCAGTGGGACGCGGCGGATGACGCGCGCGTAGCAAGGCAATAAGTCATTGAAATAATAATGATGATGATGGTGATAATTTATGATGATGATCTTATAATGATGATGATGATTTATAATGATAATAATGATAATTTATGATTTATTATTATAATAATGATTTATTATTATTATAATTTATAGTATATTTTTTTAAATTTATTTATTTGTTTCCATGTTGTTTGGGGTCCCAATAAGTAAACAGGACTTTTCATTGGGTTCCAGTTACAAAAACAATATTACATAAAAAAACATACGATCTTACAATTAATTACATTACATTATTATCTTCATAACAGTTAGAAATTAATTTACGAATAGTTTTAGTTCTGGCACTGTAGCAGCCAAAACTGAGAATATTGTGTTGTCTCTCAGACGTATTTTGTAGATGGAAAATATAAAACCCCTTTTCTTTTTTTAAATGATGTTGAGAAATAAAATTGATGAATAGGATTTAATACTCTTTTAAACTACATTTTAGAAACAAAACTATTCTAAATGTACTACTTGTGATACAAATTATTTAAATAAGAAAAAATACTCCGCAATTATTATACAAAAATGTTTTTGAACACGTCTTTAAAAATTTCCTTTTCAAAACCATTAGCGTCAATAGGTAATTTCACGAAATGAACATCAATGCTCAATGACAGTATTGGAACCGTTTGACATACTTCGTTGAAATGTTAAATTTGGATTGCAAGTCCCAAAACTCTTTCAAGAGTTTAAGCAAGTTTTTATGATTGGTAGTTGAGTGTTTTGGGGCGGGTCAACGGCTAAGGTCATTAGTCCCATAGGTGTAGCGCATGTTTTTCCTCATGAGGTGACGGTTATCTTCCTCCGCTAGATGGTGAGATCCGGCGCCGACCTACCGTCGGCTAGCGTATTTTTCCCCTAACCAGATATCTTCTATCTACGGCGCACCGCCCCAGCTACGACAAGCTCTGAGCTTCCTACAGTTCTTCTAGTATGTGTGGTAGTATAGAGCACGTTAGTGTGTGTACGTGTGTGTGTGCATGCGTGCGTGAAAATAAGGGTTAAGCATAGGACAGGGAAGAGGAAGAAAAAATCGCGCGCGTTTGTTAGGGTACTTCTCCCGCATTCGCCTGGTATTAATCAAAGAAACCGCGGAAAACTACCGATCAGAGCATCTGGCCGCTAGAATTCACCCTCGACACAATTTGACCTAGCCGTCTAGCCACTGTCGAAGAATGCAAGTCTCCATCTCCAAAAACGAAAGTGCCCTTCACTCCATTAAAAACCGCTGAGAAACCATTGCGCCCACTGTGCGGCAAGAGCAACGGTAGAGCACGGCGGCGGTGGGCGTGGTAGAGGGGACGGCGTAGACGCTTTCGCCGCCGCCGCCGCCTCCATTGTATGCGGGCGCCGCGCCGTCTGAGCCCCGCCCCCGCTCCGCAATCTCGCTCGCGGGCGGGGGCGACGGCGCGCGTCGCCCTGGCCGGCGCGGCGAAGCGGACCATCCCGGAACTGGACCCGGCAGGGAATCTCGCGCGCCCATTGTCTGCGCCATCGAAAAGCGAAATGGCCGTTTTCCGCCACTTCCCAGCCGGTCGCGATTCATCTCTTTCTGCCAGGATTTTTGATTAGGAAACGTTAGTGTGCATTTTTTTGGGTGAAATAATACGGTTCGTAATGCCGTGTGAGAATGAAGAAACCACAGGTTTTCTTTAATGAACAAGTTCATTTTGCATTCAGAATTTTGTCTTAACCGTGATGCGTGTTCTATAATTAAAATGAATTAATTAAACTAAATTGTAAGAATATGTTGTTTCTTGGTATTCCAAAGATATTTTTGTGTTTGGTGACACTCGATCTTGTGTAATATTTACATAATTTGTATATCATTTGAATTTCTTCCGTGTATGTATGTTATTGATATGTAATTCCTAAATGTTGTAAATTCCTAACATTCGTGTTTTTGTTTCAGGTGAGTATTGCATGTATGCTGAACCGGAAGTGGGGCCCGCTTTGTAAGTTATTATAGTTATTACTGTTTTTATTTTATATTTGTGTCTTAATTTTCTTGACACATATATATTGTCTCTGCCTAACAATTTTCAAAGACAATTGAATAACTCGCTGTATTTCCTTTCTTTCATATTTACAGATAAATCTTCATTGAAATATCTTCACATTATTAACAAATGAAGAATTATTTGTAATAAAAATGAATGGGAAAGAAAGCATATTCAATTGTCTTATTCAATATTTATATTCAAGCGTTTATCAATTGTCAATCATTATATTATTCAAGAGTTATTCAATTCTCTTTGAACATTGTTGGCCAAAATTATTGTTACTATCAATATTATCGTAAGAAACTGTTTCGAGGACGCTGCTCTCTGCCGCAGGTTTGGCTCTTGTATTTCAACCCAGCATTAGTTTAGGTATCAGAAGTCGTTAATCTATTCAGTCGTCGCTTTATAGATGAGGGGTTGCGAACAAGGAAGGTCGATCTTTGCACCTCCATCGGCGGCGGCGGCTGCTTTTGAGGGCATCGCCCACCGTTGCGTGCCGGCGCCCCTCAGCTGTAAAGTATGGAAACGAGACAGGGGCGGCCCCGTTATAGAGCAGAGAAAATAGAGTCCGCCGAATAAAGCGATCTAATCAACTTGCCGAAAAACCTCGCCTTTATGGTGTAGCGGAAATGTGCAGGCAAATATAAATTCGGAACCTGGCTTGCTCTTAGCCTAACCCACGCTGCTTTTCGCTTTGAGAAGAAAAAGTTATAATAGCCAATTTCAGAAATTCTACGGACGTAGAAGTCAGGGAACACTAATACTAACTGTCTCATTGAAAATGAAAACCAGTTTTCTCGTGTGAAAGTGTTCTCTTAAGTTGTTTTTACTTAAAGATTATTAAAATTGTTGAGGGAATCGAATAATCCTAATACGATCAGATTTATATAATTAACAATCATTGTCACCAAAGATACAGGTAGAATACTCCCCAGATAATGATTTCGCCTTTCTTAGACAGCAGAGTAAACGAAACTAGAGTCGGGTAGTTTTTCCTTCGATATATTCTGAAGCCTCAAGTTGAAAATCGTAAAGTTTCATAATTCTGAAGAGGTTGATTTGAGTATTCAAGCCTAAACACAAATATAAACACAATGGCTCATAATTTTCTTCCTTAATTTGATAACTGTTCGAAATGACAAAATTTATTATCATAGAGACTGGTGGTTGGTCTGGCTGAATTACCCACGTGGTAGAGCATCGCGTAGACTAGTGTATCGACTGACACACCGTAGATATGCTATATTGTGTGCAACCGACTTTTATCAGTAACATGGCGTTTTAATGACCTTTCACTTTTTCGTATATTTTCGATTAGCAATAGCAATCACCTTGACATATAAATGAATAGCCTGCAGAAATATTACCTTGGCGTGTCTTAATGGTTGCATAATATCGTTAATGATAAAGTCTACAATATTTCAATTCATTATGTTGACAGTATGCAGTGTACCAGAAAGTGTGCTGTGTAGAGGTGAAGCCTTGGTCGTACGTTAAAGAAAGGAAATTTCTTGTTATGAAATGTGCCACGGCCTTATTTTATCACTTACTATAATTATAAGAAAGCAATTTGGCCTAAAATTTACACTAGAAGATAAGCCAAGCTAATGAGTTTTCTTCAGTGTTGTTACTGTGACATCTGTAAAATGAGAAATATATTTCAGTACATTATGCAGAAAATCGATTGCGATACACGGAATAAAATTAAGAACCTCACTTAGTATAATCATATCATTGAACGCACCGCAGAATTATGCTTAAAACGCTCTTTAAGACTTTAAAGTACGGTCAGTTTCTTATCTCTCTGTGTGAGGAAAATATTTTCTCAATCTAGTCAGTACAAGTGATTCTTTTATCACACAATCAATTATCCTCCTTAACCATTACAAAAAGTCTAAAAATTCATCAAAATCATGCCTACGAGAATAAACAATCTTATGTATTTAAGGCGAGCGTAAAGGCAATGCCTTACGGTCGAGCGTATTTGGGAGGTCGTTGGTTCATTCCGTCATTGGTTCGTTGACGGCAAAGTTCCCGTCATTCCCGGCAAAGGTCGAGCTTACTAGTGATTGGGAGGTCGCTGATTCATTCCCAGAAATTGACAGCGTGTTTAACATTGATGGTTCCGGTTTCAGCTGCCGAAATCGCATTTGTATGCAGACTCCTCTCTCTGATCAGTGGTTTCCCTGATATTCTGTACTACTTCCCGACGAATGCCAGAGTAGCTTCCTTTACAACAGGCCACGGGCCGCGCGTAATCTTACCATTCCCTTCCCATCGTCGACGTCGTTATCTCCTACAATCCGGACGGGAGATTACGTCCCGTTCTAACCCACCCTGTCATAACCGGCGTACGCCGGCGAGAAGACCTTGAGGGCTTCGCAACTACACGGAAGCCACGCTCGGAAAAAGAAATCTGCCTTCACGTACCAAGTGTTACACAGCAATAAAAAACGAACACAAAGCTGAACACCAGGCGATCCGGTGGCAAAGATCGCTAAGGCAGTAGTGTCGTAGGGATCTCTGACCGGAGGGTCGCGGGCTCGAGTCCCGCCTCGGGCATGGATGTATTCGTGTTCGTCCTTTCTCCTTTCACCCCTTATCATCCTCACCTCCCACCTCACCTCCTCACCACCACCTCACCTCCATCTCACCTCCTCTTCTCCCAACATGTCCCAACACTCCAATATTCAATCTCGATCAAAACGCTCATTATCCTTCGCGCATTAGATCCAGATTCCCCAAAGACCTCTTTCGTCCTCCTTACTTCATAAAAATCATTCGCCACAATTTCCCACAAAACACACACCTCCACTTCTAAACAATAAATGCAAACTTCCCTAAGTCAAGTAATACAAACATGAAATTTTAAAAATAGTGAAGGGTTATACCGAGACCCGCATTTGCCTGACGATGGCCAAGTAAATTCATTGTATGTAACATTGTACCCGTCAAAATCCCCGAAAGACGAAAGTCGAACAGGAGAAATAAATTAAAAAAAACCCTTACCATCACCATTTCGTTTCATCTTCACAGTTACCATAACGTTAACTCCAATTGTGGTCGCTAACGACCTAGATGTTGATGCGACCTTAAATAACAAAAAAAGCTGAACACCCTCTTCGAAATAAAACCCAAAACTGAAAACGCCAAAACGTGTTTATCAAAATCATACGCGGAAATAAATAAATAAATAAATAAATAAATACATTGAAGTACAAGGGTCGAAAACAAACAACGAGCTTGAGGTCCGGAAGAGTCAGTGCACAAAAATAAATATATATGAAGCTGAACACCCTCTTCGAAATAAAACCCAAAACTGAAAACGCCAAAACGTGTTTATCAAAATCATACGCGGAAATAAATAAATAAACAAATAAATAAATACATTGAAGTACAAGGGTCGAAAACAAACAACGAGCTTGAGGTCCGGAAGAGTCAGTGCGTGAGCCAGACGTCGCGCGGCGCGGCCTTGGAGGGGTCGAAGGCGGCGTACGCGTCGTCGGTGGCCGCCGCGTAGAAATAGCGGCAGTCGCGCGGCGCGGCGGTGGGGGCGGGTGCGCCGCCCGGCGCGGCGGCGGCAGCGGCGGCCACGGCGGCGCGGCCCAGCGACGCCATGCTGTGCTGCTGGTACCACAGGAACTCGCAGTGGCCGTCGTCCGTCGCGTCCGCCGGCACGCCGCCTGCAGCACGGGTTTAACCCTACACTGTCAGGAAGTTCCGCATTATTTTAATGTAAATTGCATTAAAGTAATTATGATGAACGCACATTAAATTTAATGTACACATGTACATTAGGATGTAATAGTCAAAGCTTTATGGACATCTGGAATTAATGAAGGAATGATCGTGATGGACTGGATTATGATAATATGATATGAATGATGAAACGGGAGAACTTCTACATTAAATTTACACTGGTTTTAACATATGCATTAAATTTAATGTACAAATGTATGAAGCTATTTTAATGTACATGGTGACATTAACTTTTGTGGACAAAATATTAATATACATTACATTTTTAATGACATTTATGACGGTGTAGCATTACGTGAATAAACCCGGGTTCGATTCCCGGTCAGGGCAAAAATAGAGTCGTAGCTTTCCTTTGAAATCGTCTCAGTTTCCGTATCTGAGTGTCGCAGAAAAGCTTAGGTAGGTGGAGTTTACTAGTTACGGTGAAGGGAATACGACGTGTTCGGGACATTCCCTTAGCCCCAAGCGTAGGAATTAACAGGCCCAGGCATGGGGGACACCGTCTGGTAGCCGGCAAAGTCGGTCAATCGACCCAAAATGCCAAAAACATATATACAATACGAGAGCATAAATAGTAATGACTATTCCTCAGAGAGGGGAGACTCGTCGAACCCACTCGTATAATTCATCCAAAAAAATGTGTGTATTCTTATCAAGAGATAATGCATTCAATGCACTTAGAAACACAAATTCCTTCAAGGAATCCACTATTAATCTCAATCTGATATTCTCATTATTATAATTTACTTAATTATACTCTCCTTCACGAGCATCCTTCTATTTCCCACTCATCAAACATTTAAACAAGGATGTTTAGAAAGTCTGTAGAATTTGACTGATTCAGTAACATCGGTATTTTAATTTTGAACATCGATGTTCAATATTACAATGCAGATTCTTTTGTTGTCGATATCGTATCACTAAAAGGGAGCTTTTGCTTGGCAAAGAAGCAATCGACAGCACTATCGATCTTCAGCACACGCGCAATTCGAGTTTTGCACTATTTCCACTTCTGCGCAAGCGCACAAAATAAATAGCGCTGTAGATTGCGCTCCTGCGATTGCCGTGCAAACACTCCCTATACTTCGGTTTATTTACAGAGTCTGTTGTCGTTTGATCAGATGTTACGGTGTCATCCTATCGGGAGCTTAACGTCACTATTATAGGTGATATCCAAGCTCTCGATTGAATGACACCGTAATAGCTGATTTACGTCAACGGACTCAATGTTTAAATCGAAGTGTATACTGCGATTTTTACATTGCTGCGTATAACACTTGATCAACTGATACGGTGCCGTTCAATCGGGACCTTACACAACACTACAGCGGCGTTATGACGGTGGCGTTCAGCCTTCCGATTGAATGACACCGAACAGTTGATTTACGTCAACTGACACAATGTTTAAATCGAAGTGTATACTGCGATTTTTACACTGGTGCGTTTTACATTTGATCAGCTGATACGGTGCCGCCCAGTCGGGGCCTTACAGGTCACTATAGTGACGTCATAATCATGGCGTTCAGCCTTCCGATTGGATGGACAATGTTTAAATCGGACTTAATGTCTAAACGGACTCAGTGTTTAAGTCCAAGTACAGTACGTACCGCCGCCCAGGATGCCGTCCGTGAGGCCGTGCGGGAGGCCGTCGGAGCCGGCGTCCAGCAGGGAGGCTCCCGTGGCGGCGGCGGCGGCGGCGCCCGCGGCCCCGCCCCCTCCAACGCCGTGCTGCTTGGCGTCGGGCAGGCGGCGCAGGAACTTGTCGAGCACGTCGGCCTGCACCAGGTAGTGCGCCAGGCCGCAGTCGACGCGCAGCGGCGGCGCCGCGCTGGCCGCCGGCCGCCCGCGCAGCGTCACCACCTCGAAGCGCTCCGCGTGCGCGCGCGCGCCGTCCGCCAGCTCCAGGAACAGCTGCGCAAACGCACGCGCCCGCGCTTGGTCGCTTCGGTGCACCTCGGCGACTCGAATGATTCAAGGTCGCCCGGGCTGGTACGATCGTGAGTTTACGGCTGGGTTGAATTCAGGTGCTGGCTGGAGGAGAATGTTAGCGGTGCCGGCTGGCTGCTCGGATCGGTACATTTCCATCGTTTCTCCAAAACGAGGCGAATGCCGGAGCAGTACTCCCAACAAACGGACCACGGACAATGATATTTCCTTTCCTCATCATTGTGTCCTTCTTTCTCCTTACTCACCATATTGACATTTGCTTCCGCTACCATACTACACATGTTTGGAGTCCAGACAGTAGTTTACTGCTTGTCCTGTCCGGGGCGCTGTCTTTGGTCGCTTGGGTGCACCTCGGCGACTCTAATGATCCAAGGTCGCCCGGGCTGGTACGATCGTGAGTTAACGGCTAGGTCGAATTCACGTGCTGCCTCTCCAGGCACGTTAGCGGCCGGCTGCTCTGATCGGTACATTTCCATCGTTTTTCCAATAGAGGCGAATGCCGGAGCAGTACTCCCAACAAACGGATCACGGACAATGATATTTCCTTTCCTCATCATTGTGTCCTTCTTTCTCCTTACTCACCACATTGGCACTTGCTTCCGCTACCCTACTACACATGTTTGGAGTCCAGACAGTAGTTTACTGCTTGTCCTGACCGGGGCGGTGCCCTACTGCGAGATACATGTGGAGGGGGAAATCTCCTGCAGGCCGGCGTGTAGGTCAGCGCTGGATCCCACCGTATAGCGAAGGGAAATAACACCTCTACACTCCGGAATAAGAAAGTCCATACGCTAACGGGACTAATGATTATTGTCTTTCTTCACAATATAATATCCTTTTTTTCTTTCGACTTGACCAATATCAGTGTTAATTCTGTTCTTTCTTCTCTATCTGAGATCCGAATGACTCTGCTATTGACACAGAAACAAGAAATACGGTTTTCCTAATTTTTAAATAGATAAAATATGCTGAAGATTTTGGAAAATGAATGTATATAACAAAAAAATTATTGAATATTGTAAATTATTTTCGAATTATATGAAATGCATAATTTTATTTCAAATCTTATATTGGCACCAATAACCATCGAATCTTTCGACAGTTAATGATTCATGAAATTGGTGTTAAGGTACTTCGTTCTGTTTTGGATATCGATATCAAAATCGTATCCATGCAACGCAAAATTAGGGTGATCAAGCACGGCATAGTTACAACAATCTGCAGCTCTAGACGAGTTCAATATCACTTTTGAGCATTTGCTCATGCGCAGGAGATCGATATTGCGGTCGATTGTTGTACGCCATGCCGTTCCCTATTCGCGAACCCTCCGAAAGGGCACGTGTACTTGCAACTCAACCAGAACGCGTCAATCGCTGCGTGTTCGCCGCTCACCTGCTTCTTGAAGGGCTCGCGCAGCAGCTCGGCGAGGTGCGCGATGCGGAAGCTGACGGAGGCCGCGCCGCCGGCCCTCGCGTCCCCGTCGCCGTCCTGTCCCACGCCCTTGCCCCCCACCCCCATACCCACTCCCACCCCCACCCCGCCCTCGCCATCTCCCTCCCCTTCCCCCTCCACCCCTCCCTCGGCCCCGCCCAGCACGCCGGCGTCCCCGCCGAAGAGCAACCCCGCCGCACCCAGCTCCCCCATTCCGTCGCCCTCGCCGCCCTCGCCCGCCACCTCCGCGCCGTCACCTGCGGATGCACACCATGCACTCATTCTTACGCAAAGCACGTATCAAACAAGCAAGCACGTATCGAACTCAATATTTATATTGATTTATGTGCTTGCAAACTAATAATTGAAAATCTGCTTAGATTTGATCGACGAACTGGTTTTTATCATTTTTCACGTCTCAGAATAAATGTAACAAACTTCTAGGATGTTTAGGGAGGTGGCAGATGGTTACTTTTTGCCAGTGGACATGAGATGAGAAATTTAATATTACGAACTTACACATGTGATTTTGGCCCGTGAAATGCAGGCAATCTATCTTGCAGTAGTGTCTGGCGTGCTCAAGAATTCGCTTTGACTGCGTCACAAGAGTAAAATCGTTTTATGAAAAACCCCACCACATATTAACAAAAAGTGATCATCTTCGACTGCTGCACATGCCCTAGAATTTTTTAATATTTGTCCTGAGACATCTGATTATAAAGTTTTTTTTTATATTACATGGATGATAATTGTTCAAATACTAATAGATCAATTTTAATACATCCCAGCGTATTTTAGTTATTTTTATAGCCAAGGTTCAAACTAGGCAAGACTAAACCACTTAACATAAATATTAAATGGAAAATGGCAGAAGTTGATGAGAAAGTTGTTTTCGAAACACAAGAGTTCATAAAATGTTTCTCGATCTAAAGAGAAAACATCAATTATTTCCATATTTGAAAATCGCGGTAAATATTCGCAGTAGCAATTATTTTAGCTTCTTGTTTTAATTAAATAATTTTGTAAGACTGGGTCATCCGTACCGTCTGCTGACAGCGGCGGAAGGAAGTCGCTGAGCAGCAAGCAGCTCTGGAAGGGCGCGGCGGGCGGCCAGTAGGGCAAGTAGTAGCAGCAGGGCAGCGGGAGGGAGCCCAGGGGGTTGTAGTAGCCGTTGCCCGGTTGCGCCCAGCCGCACGGCGCGGTCTGCAGCGCCAGGTAATCGCTGTTCCATTCGCCGGCCGGCAGCCACGACGCCACCTGCGGTTGGAATGTTCTTTTCAGAGGCCACGCCCCCTTCCTTTCGATCCAGTAACGTAATTTTACTGTATTTATTCGAGTGGATTACAACATATTCATCGCATCAATCCTGAAGGAGTTATTCGCATTATTAATATAGAGTAGACTGTGGTTATCATGAAATTACGGGGACTAACATCTTTGGTTCACGATATCAAAAGTTCTCCATATCTGGAAATAAGAGAACTAATTTTTCGTCGGTAATTGATTTCGCTATTTCAGAGGTTCAATAAAACATTCAAATACAGTAAATTAAAAATCTCAGTGTTTCAATGTGTTCTTTAACTCTATAGCTTTCTAATAATAGCTTTCATTAAAGTTTGTTTTGCAGATTTTTACTCGTATGAATGATTTTCGCAGATCTTCTCCTCAGTCCATGTTTTCTCCCCTATTGATTCAGCAAAGTTCACATCCTCAAAATATTTCAGTGAAGTCTTGATACTCTATTACACATTAAAGTTATCTTTAGCATTATTGCAACACTTCATTTGAGTCCTGTTTCTCATAACACTTGTATTCTTCGGTCATGATTTTTTTCACAACCGAAAAATACGAGCGTTTGTACTAGCCAAAGGGGATTTCACCAGATTTCATTTTGCAGTTCTTGATGATTGTGTTTCCAGGCTCGCATATTTGTTATCGATGAGCTGAAACTGTTTCCCTAGTAGTATATTTCCTCGGACACTTACATTCACTGAAAATTGGAACAAAGTTACTGATATGACGTACAAACTGTGAATGTATTTGGAATTTGTGATCTAATGTTAATTTGTATCGTATGTCAATATGGACCAATCTCTTTAGTTTACTACAAGTATATTCGATTGTTGATTATATCAGAGTTCACTGCATCCACTGTCTGTACACTATTTTATTTCAGGCTAACAAATGTTTATAATCTTTTTATCATACCAGAAATATTTAGGGGGCAGACGTACTGAAATTGTCCCCTTGACATGCTTTCTGGATCTGATGTTTTTTAGGGCTTTGTCGTTCGGTTGAACCGGGATGCCCCATATTAAATAGCACGGTTCGTTACAATTCCAGGTAAGTCTCAGGCGTCTTCGTGTCAAAGGCTAGTTGGTTCTGACTGCGTACGAGCATACACTGCAGCTCGATAGCTGAACACCGTTAATCAGCACGCAACTCTCGATTCTGTACCTCTCCAAAGGCGACTTCGGAGAGTTCATTTCGTTTTTCCTATGGAGTTTTAACCCGAATGGCAATAGACCTCTTACGCTGACTTTATAGTGATAATGTTATTACTTGTTATTGTTTACTTTATTCCATCAACAATGCCGAATTCCCTCAACCAACCCACTAGCCCTTCCCAATATCCCAATATAAAGGCAATTAATTCAGGTGACCCGTTCCCAAGAACGGGGGCTGGCACAGTGTAATTGGCAATCACAAAGCAATTCCCGCCCTTTATTGCTCGGAGCCACTGAAACGTTGGTGAAATCAGTTTTTCATGGAAATAGTTTGTAGCTTTACAAAGCATGGTGGGAAAGAGATAGCTATCACTTACTTCGCATATATGAAGATTTTTTTATTGTTACTAACCTTCCGACCATTAGCATAATGATGTAAAGCCTTAATCGTTCGGTGTCGCTGTCACTGTAATTTAATTAAAATAGTTTACCGTGTGGTGATAGGTTTATCATGGAAAAGATTAAAAATATGTCTGGTATTATACGCGCACTTTTTCTTGAGCCCCAGAAAACGTACCCTCACTCTTTTGCCAACATCAGTTGAATTAAGGATAAATAATACGAACGAGCGTTGTAGAGAAAATGTGATAACCAGAAATGTTTGCTCCTGTGTAATAGAATCTATTTTGCATCGGAAAACGAACTACACATTTGATATAAAATTCCTTTCTTAAAAATAACTAAACTTCCCTCTCCTCTCGCAACCAGTGAAGTGAGGGCTCAAGAAAATGTGCGCGGATAATATTATCGTGCATGAGTGAAGCGAGAAGCTACGACTTCAAACTAGAGAACTTGAAAATTGTAATAAATAATTTTAGTTATTTAGCTTCAATACTAGATTCGTAAAAATATTCTCTTCATCTTTTTCGATGATCTTCGAGAATAGTACTTTGGCAACTGTCTTACTAGGATCCACTTTTTCGCTCATAAAATGTTATAGTTTGTGTATTTCTATCAAGATTAATCTACAATTTTAAATTCAAATTTTCTATGTGATCTCTTTGGGATATTTGACCCACAAAATGGCGGATGCGCATATTATGTACTTTACGTGAATGCCAGGAACCACGAAAAACTGGCAAAGTCTTAATGTATCAAACATTTCAAACCAACCCACTTCATCTTTGGTCACCTCCTCGTATGAACTCGTGTAATCGTGAATATCCATTATTGCTTAGTCCTTAAATGCTCTCTTGTTTGGTAGTATAATGTGGGTTTACACACGAATGAGTTTGCAGGCAAAGCAATTTGGGATATCTGCGAGGCCACGTGTGCTTTCCTATAGAATACGTGTGCGTCATTAGTTGAATTACCCTTTTCAGCGACCTCGTCCATCACTTCCCTGCTTGCGCCATCCATCACCCACCGGATCTTTGGGATAATAGCCCCCACCAACTGTCATCCTTATTGATCACCTCCCATTCACCAGTTTCACGCAAGAAACGTTTGCAAATTAATAGAGATAATACAGCGCCAGAGAAACGCGTGCTTCATAAAAGCTTCGCTTTTCATTGTGCTGATTGTGTTTTAGTGCATTCCAGCGAGAACAATGCGATAATGACCTATCGATGGCCGAGAGAGAAGGAGAGAGTTCTCGAAATGTCTGTGGAATTCCATCGAGAGCAAGCACCTGTGCTAACGTGCGAAAGAACGCTGCCTACAAATATAATTTCTCACTGACTGCTTTTCGCTATTATTGCTGTAGTGATGCTGTAGTGCTGCATTGTATCAAGTACTTCTGCTCAGCCCATTCGTTTCTTCATGTTCAAATTGTGTACTATATCAAACGCAAAATATTAATGCTTTATGCTAAGTAATTTACACCGACAAAAAAGGACGATGAAAATCTCTCATTTACTTCCATCCATTCCATCACTGCATGTTTTTTCAAAAAAGTATAGCGTTCTTTTTCGTTGGAAAATTATAATTTCAGACAATGCTACTGATTAGGTGACGTTCGATCTATAATTCAAATTAAACAAGAATCGAGGATCATGAAGTTTTTTATAGTCAAAGAGTGTTTACTGATTGTTTGTCCATAGAGATCGTAGGGATTTTGTTAAACAGAAACGTAGAGCTTGTTTGGACGCCTCAATAACACCGTTCAATTCTCAAATCCTTTGCAAGCCCATCCGAAAGTATGACACAATTCAGGCGCATTGTATACGGCTTGTTTTGCAGTAGGAAGAAGTAAATAAATGCTCATTAACGGAAATGCTATGCAAGTACACGGAAAAATAATTCTCTTGTATTAGCATAGTAACGGGTAAAACACACTTGCGTGTTTGAAGTTGTATGCTCTTTCACACTCATTGTATGAACAACTTTGTTTTCGCTTGTGAATTTTCCCACGTCTGTGAAATGTTTTTTGCTCCCAATGCTTTGCGCTTGGCTAACCTTGCTGTCAATTTCAAGCCAACGAGGAAATAAAGAAATCGTAAGTGCCTGCGTATGTTGCCACCATATGTATGTTGCTCGTGTTAATTGCGATGTTGTGAATCAATATGAAAAGGAAATTGAACTTCCATCAGAGCTATTGAGGACTGATTGAACTAATTTCCATTGTGAACTTATTTGTATACCCTTCCCTAATATTACACAACATATCCCCCATGTAGGCGATATGTAACGATTTCTATATTGTAACTACATATTACATGATGCGTTGCGCATTTTGATAGTTCACAAAAGAAAGATGTCAGACTGTGACAGTAGTGGCCAAAACTTGCCGGTACCAAAAGTATTAAATAGACGAGATAAGATTGAAATTGTATGTCGTCACTATAGTGACGTTCAAGCTCCCGATTGAATGGCAGCTTCACAGCTGAACAAGTGTCAATGAACTTAATATTTTAATCAAAGTATGGAAATACTTAGGTGTCGCGCTCACTATGTTAGCCAAATTAAGAGGTCACAACGAGTAATTAGAAACAATGTTACTTGAGGTAGGTACATATTTTTTAAATTCAGTTATAAATAACAGGATATACATGTACGTCGAATTTCAATCTTATCTCGTCTTTCAATGTGTGAACGGAGAGTAATATTTATTCTTAAATTCTATTTACATAGCTAACTTATGGCCTAGCTTACAAACTAGATACTTACAAACTAATCTAAATCTACTTTGTCTTACATCTTACTTAATCTAACAACGAACATTATTTACATTATGTACGGTAAGCAATACTTACACATATAACACTTACAAAAACATACACTTTTAACATTACACATGAACTCATATAAAAATTATTTACACTATATATGCATCGACGACATCATTTCAACAGCGGTTGCAACTTTAACACTGTACACTATTTGCATTATTTACATTGGTCAAAGTATACAAATACACTTATAAACACAATCCATGAAATCATTTAAACACTATTTACACTATACATGCTTGTAGGCACTTCATTTAAACCGTATTGTCTTTGTTTACGCTCGCCTGTACTCGACTGGGATGAGGTCATCTTGGGCAGTGTGGCGAAAATATGATTTAATCGAAGTATACCAATCCTGTGTCTTAGTCTACTCCACTTTCCACAACGGCCGAAACGCGAGCGCCCACCTGCGAGGGCACGGTGAAGGCCTGCAGCGAGTCGACGAATTCGCTGGGCGGCGGCGTGTACGGGGGCGGGGCCGAGGGGCGCACGGGGTTGCCGTAGACGAGCGTCCAGCCCGGCGGGGGCGGCGGCGCCTCGTCGCCTTGCGCCGACGCCGCCACGCCCACCTCTTCGCCCGCGTCCTCCGGCGCGGCCGTGGTGGCTGCGGGGGCGGTGGTGATGGCGTGCGTGGCGTTGGCGGCGGAGAAGGCGGACAGCGCGTCGCGATCGCTGACGGCGGCCGCGTGGCGGCGCACGCTGGGCGGCGGCGGCAGATGGCGCTGGCGGCGCCTGTAATTGAGTGATTGATTGATTGTTAGTGATTCGGGGCGCGTCAACTGCTGAGGTCTTTAGTCCCGTAAACGCAGTGCGTGTTTTTTCCTCGAGAGGTGGCGGTGATCTTCCCCGCTGGATGGCGAGCAGCCGGCCTCTAAAAGTCTCCTCCAGACAGCGACTGAATTCGACCTAGCTGACAAGCTAGTGTCGAAAATCATACCACCGTGGGGACTGGAACCTAGGACCTATCGGTCAGAAGCGCTGCAGTGATATCTCTCCTAGTGGACGCCTACGAAACCGGGGTGTATCGCAAGGGGCAAGTTTGGAATTGTGTTGCGTCAGAAATTTGATTTCGCCTTATATTTACTTATCGCCGAGGAAGGGGCTTGAAAAACAGCATCATTCTAAAATGTAACTAATTTCAATATGTGAGTATCCGACGGACACAGCTTACCCGATGTCGGATATTACAAAGAAGTAGGAGAAGGATTGCAGTAATATTACTAACCCAAATAATTGCAATTATACTTTTCTATGTGACAATAAAAAATTATTTCTACTACAACCAACGCACAAATTCAACACTGATAGAGCGTCCAGGCTTACTGCATTTGCACTAAAAAAGAGACCTGAGTTGCATTTTAACATTAAAGCGATAAACCTAAGGCTAAGTGTCCTGCTGTTTAGGCACCTCTCAACGGTCACTATTAAGTGCTTGATGGTACGCCGTATTGTCACGGTAACCATTGATTATGACACTTGTTCACCGTTAAATTATACTTGTTCAGATTAGTTTGAGGCATTGCACTTATCGAACAGTAAGAGAAGAGTAAAGTCGAGAAGACGGAGAAAGAAGAAACTCTTAGCCAGCCTGTTGATAATATAAAATGAATACAAATTATTTTCTTAGGGCGCCTTCTGTTACAAAAACTTGTTTTCCCGTTATAAAGAAACCCGTCATGAATGCAATTGCTGTAATAATAGAACTTAGCAGTTATACAAGCACATATACGAAGAGAATTAGCACTTGTTCGAGCACATATACGATGAGAGTTTGCCTTGCAATGCACAATTAAAAGACATGAGTCGCAGAGAGAGAATCCAGCCTCAGTCGCACGAAACCAGAGATTTTCAGAAGTTACCGCTCGTGGCACCGCGTGACAATAGATTGGAAGTTTCCAGGTGGCAGCCCTGATGTATATATTTTTGCAATGGTCAGTCAGCGTGCGTGACTTCAGATTACCACTCGCTAGTCATGCTGTTAGACGAGTGAACAATCCTCCGCTGTGCGCGTAACTTCCTTATGATTAATTATCTTCGAGTTAGATATGTAGTAGTAAAGCCGAATTCTATTTTGGACATCTGACCACCATAGGAATATGCGTCTGAGGGGGGGGGAGGGGAGTCAAAGTCGCCCCTGAAATTTTTGAAAGTGCCCCGTAGCCTTCTTTCCAAAAACTACAAAGAAATCGAAAATTGTACATTCTGTCTCTCCGGTGTAACTGACAAAATTCGTTGGGAAAACGCAAAGAATCTTTGAAAGATGGCTAAATTAGATTTGCCTCTCTCCCGCTTAAGAACGTCTAAAAATGCGTCAAATAATCTACAGTCGTACGAAAATAGCTAAAAATGACGAAAAATATACATAACTACCCCCAAAAATGTCGCCTAGTCCCTGACCCGGAGATGATCCCTCTTACAAACGTCCAAAATACATGTCAAAAATTCAAAATTGACTGAAAAAAGTTCGTATGCCAAATGGCATATGTAATTAGAAAGGCTTAATGAATAAGGGGCCCCAGAAATGTACTTGCTCCCTGTTGTTTTAGGTTGCACACACGCCTGTGACGACTATATTTTTTAAATACGTATTTTAGAATGATTCTTTACAATTTAAGTAAACGAACGTATTTTACAATTTTTATGAACTATTGAATATCCTTAACTTAGGAAAAGGAATAAAGAACTTATAAGCGGCAATACATTCAGAGCAGCGTTCGCATGTGAAGCTGAAGTAATACTTCTATTTCATTATTGTCAAATGTTTACTATTCAGGGAAATGTTAATAATCTATTGATATATTTTATAATAGTTTGTAAATGATAGTGTCATCTGGCTCAGTTTGTTTAAACATTGTTATTTTTGCAAGGTCTGAGTGAAGTGATATGTAGGTAAGCATTGCTTTGCGTACATTTGGTTGGACTTCCTGATCTGAGTAGATGGGTGAGAGGGGGGTAGTAATGTGTGGTATGCATTTAAATTTTGAAGCTGAGAACTTCGGCCTGAGATCCGGACGGCACTAAAGGCCGAAGTGTCACTGACCCAGCCGAACTGTCACCAAACTCTCAATATCATATATTGTGAACTGTAGTTTAGTAATATTTTAAATTAATAAAAATAAATTTTAAAATATTAATAAAAAATAATATTAAAATTACGCACTAGAAAATTATTGAAATTGATGTGTAAATATGCAAAATGCTTCTCAGAATCGTGTACACCTGGCAATAAGTCTGCCAAATAAAAAAATCTTATTATTCCATCATGACAGTCGAACGCTTCTCTAAAATATTACCTCCTGGAAGATTGTCCTCCTGTTTTGTTAATTCTGAGTGTTCAGAGATTTTTTCAAAAAACTTGTCACACGACGTTATGAAATTCTTAAATGTGTCATTGGTCGTGAAATATGTGAATTCCTGAAGGGTCTTTCTTCAGAGTTAATTTCGGAGTTGCTGCAACAAGCGTTATAGAGCAGCAGAAAGGGGTATCCGATCATTGCCGGATGCAGGTCTGTACCAGACCGAACAGCGAAGAGCGAACTGACACACATTGGTACGCTCGGTAAGAGTGTATGGCACGCTTTATCTTCATCCATCATGCTTCTTATCATCATCATCATCATCATCAGTCGTCACACGTCTGCGTCGACAGAAATGTTTGCTACCGTCCTGTCCATAAGCCAAATACGACACGCTCTTTGTGTTGGTTCATGAGTGTTTCAAGTGTTGCTCATTGCATTACTTAGTATTATTCTAGTTTAAATCCACTTAAGGTAATTGTAATTGTCGAACTTACATTTTGTATTCATTGTTGATTACAGGTATATAAGCATTATGTAGAACAAAATCACATTCGTACGCTATTTTTTATTTACAAACCTACATTAACATACAAGAGCAAAAGCAATAGCAACGGCAATCAAAAACAAACCCCAACAAAAAAACGACTATGACGCAATGAATATACAGACTGAGCTACAGATAACACACCAAGAGAATCGAATAACCTACTAGGAATCTGGGGTACCCTCAGCTATTACTAGGTCATGCAGTAAAACAGTCATATGCTGTGTGTCTCTGTAGTGACATCATCAAAAATTGAAGCCGATTGGTTAACGGAGCACCCTCTTCACTTCACAACTCAGCAGTTGTCAATCCTTTAAAAGATTTAATGGAACTGTGGACGGTGGAGGTGGTGTGAATGACGTTCATTGGCTGCCGATGGGTTGCGAATTAGGAGGGGAGGCATGTGTTCCCGAACAATCGATACATTCCAGCTATTTCTTGAACGAGGGCAAACTATGGCATGTAGTGTTCGACCTGTTTGCAAGCAGAATTACAATCTTTCCCGTAGACAAGGGATGTATTTCCGAATAATCGATACATTTTGGCCCATTTTCATTTACATGTTGGCTCTTGTGAATATTTTTTGGACGAAGGCGAACTACGGCATGTAGTATACGACAAATTTACAATCAATGAGATGTTCATCTTTGCCTTAGACAACTTTTACGTTGATAATGGGATGTGTGCCTGAACAATCCCACACATTTTGGCACTTCAAAATATGTCTTGAAGTAGGTCCGAGGAGTAGGTAATACAAGTAATTTCTTGAACGAAGCGCAATGTTTTTTCGTCCTTTAAAAATCCACGGCTTCGATAGTATTTGGAACTGCGAACTTGAGTCTAACAGTCCGATACCTAACCGTTACATCTCCGAAAACGCAATTGTAGTCCCCATGCGACCTCCTAGGGTCCCTTCTCACGGCGCCACTCAGCAGCACTTTCGAGTGTCGCGTCTGCTAACAAAGCAGTGGTTTAAGTGGAGGTACAGTTAATGGAAGTATAGTGAACTCGGATACAGTGAACTCTCGGTTATAGTGAACTTAAGTCACTGGTCCAGTTTCGCTTACATTACAAATAAGCGTAAGAAGATTCGGTTATAGTGAACCTGGACCTTGGCTATAGTGAAAGTTGGAAATAAGTCCTGGAAATTAATTGGATCTTGCATGTTCTTAGACGAGTAGAAGGGCCTTCGGAGAATGGGACGGCGTTCCAAAGTGCAAGAGGGATTGAAAGATATCAAGACAGCATTGCGAAACCTAGAGACAGAGGACAATGCTGAATCAAGTATGGGGAGAGTACGAACCCTGGAAAAGGATATAGAGAAATTACTAAAGATAAAGTACGAAGCAAAATGTTCTTCTGTTCGTGTATTTTGCTGTATCTCTGTATTAATCAAATTAATCGTTATGGACTAATTCTATTTAATTTTGACATCATCGCATATAGTGAACCAAAACTATTAGTACCCAGAAGTTCACTATAACCGGAATCGACTTTATTCACATGAGTGGCGTAGTCGCACTGCTGCGGCGGTCGGTGGCAAACACGTGGAAACAGCAGCTCAGAAGCGCGTCCGCGCCACCGCTGCAAAACACTATTCTAAATGGCAGTGTTCACACTAGACGCGCCACTGAACCGATTTTTGTCTGTTGCCTGCCTTTCGGCCGCCTGAGCTCATAGGGGTGTGACTCACGAAACCGTCTCTCGCGGTCAGCGACGCTCGGCGTTGGCTGTGTCTGAAAGGCTCTATCACTTCTCGGTGGCTCCACTCAGTGGCTCCGTGGGAAGGCACCTTGGGAATACGGAATGCCCTATCCTGACCATGTTAAATGTTTGAGTAAAATTCTCAGTGTCTATTGAAGTTAGGCTTATGAACTTTTTACAGCAACATATTTAACTCATAACACTGAAACAACTGTTTTGAAAAATGTTTACTATTTTTGTAGATACAAATTTTTCTTATAATGCAACTTTTTACCACGTTTTCTTGTAATTAAAGTTCTGTAGAATGGATAATACTAAGGTAATCTGGAAAAAATATTTCAGTAAATGTAGGAAACCTTTTGTAAAAACCCCTGAAAATTTCAGTTTCCTTTTGCAAATTTTGCAAAATTTGCAAAATTTCCTTTTGCAAAATTTGATGTAAGCTGAAGAAAGATATACTTAGTACTAAAATTATTAACTTTCGAGAAAAAGGCTTTAAAGATGCAACTCTCAGTACACTCCAGCTCAATAATTTGCCTCATCAGAATAATAATTTTCCAATAACCACTTTCTTTGGGCACAGTTTTTATGTTGGTTAGCTTCACAACATAAAGTTTCCAATTTACTTACTACATGACCAAGTCATTTAGTTTTTACGCGGTGGATTATATAACAGTATCTAATAGTATTGGACCCAGCGACTACGTCCAGTGAAAGAGAACTTGACATATAAATAATAAAACGAAATACTTGTCAGAGTGATATCAACATAATTCACACGCCAATTTAAAGAGGGAATTATGGAGATATATGGAAAATAAAATGCCTGATGAAATTTTTGACTGCAAAGTCGTTCCTTATCCCCGTAAGGGCTGAGGAGCAGCAGCCACTGGTGTCGAGATGGCAAAAATCATCGAGTTTTTAAAACATCGATGTCTCCCACTACAAATATCGATACATTAACATCGATATATTGTTGCAAAAACATCGATTTAAAAAAAATTAATAAAGGGGCTTAAGCACGTTGTAGAGTTGCAACAATTCACAGCAATATCGTTGTTTCGCGTCATCCTCCATATCACGTTGCACATTTCGCCTGTGCAATCTGAGGAAGTTTGGATGCTGCTCGTGTTATGAATGTGTATTATCGCCGGGCGTGTCATTGCCTGAATCGACAGCGGAACACGAAATCGATAGCAAAACACGATGTTCTTTATTGTTAATTTTATTATTTACAGTCGATAATAATTTTTACATACTATTACCATGCTGGTAACCAAACAATAAAATATATTCCTTTTACGTACTGCAATTATATGGATAGAAAAGTAGCATGTTTATTAGTCTTTAATTAAATATCGATGTTTTAAACATCGATGTTTTCTCGGTGATGTTTTAAACAGCGATGTTTTCTCGTCGATGTTTTAAATATTGATGTTTTCTCGGCGATGTTTTAAACATCGATGTTTTCTCGGCGATGTTTTAAACATCGATGTTTTCTCGGCGATGTTTTAAACATCGATGTTTTCTCGGCGATGTTTTAAACATCGATGTTTTCTCGGCGATGTTTTAAACATCGATGTTTTCTCGGCGATGTTTACAGCGAAATCGAAAACCCTATAGCAATGTATCGAAACATCGATGTTTTGGTAACATTTGCCGTCAGTACGCTGGCGTCACCTGCAGCGCGGCTGCGCGTCGGGCGCGGAGGCGCTGCGGCGCGCGCGGGCGGCGCCGACCCGGGGCTCGGGCGGCGGCGCGGACGCCGAGGCAGCGCGCGCACGCGCCCTCCGCACGGAGCAGCACCCGCCGCCCCTGCCTGCGCAGGCCACAGCGTTCTCCATAACTCCCAACTGTACACGTTTTTATAAAAATGTCCATGTAGTGTGTTTATTATTTTATTATTCTATTATATATATTATTTCATTATTATTATATTATTTTTATTATAATAATGATGAAATAATCATATAATAATATATAATATTATATTAGAAAAACATCCATGTATTAAAGACATTGGTGTGTTTTTGTAACTTCGATGTATTGTGCTCAATGTTTTTTCATGGTCAATGTTTCTATTTTTATAAAAATTAGGAAATGTTTTAAAAATGTTTCTGATATCCATCAATTGAAAATTCTTCATCCAGAGTGGTGAAGTGAGAAAAATGTCTTAGTACAGTTTTCTTCGCTAACTGTATCGAATACATTAAATCCATAAATATCTAGTATTACTTTTGTATTATCCAATCATGTAATGGAAGTTTTGTTAATGTTTCTGATCATTTTTTGATTTTTCTGTGGTATTTAAGAAGGAAATACAACAGCCCAGATAATTGAATATGTGGAATTTTTCAATAGTTTTGTCATAAAATTGTAAACTAATTGCATAAACTAACATTATAAACTTATTGCATGTTGAAATTTGTATAACTTTTGATATTGATCGATGTCATTTAAGAAGGAAACACAACAGCCCAGATAATTGAATATGTGGACCTTGTCAATATTTTTGCCATAAAATTGTAAACTAATTGCATAAACTAACATAAACTAATTGCATGTTGGAATTTAAATAACTTTTGATCTTGATCGATGCTATTTAAGAAGCTTAACAGCCCAGGTTAAGAATTTTAACAGCCCAGGTAATTGAATATGTGGACTTGTCCAATAGTTTTGCCATAATAGTTTATGCAGTTAGTTGAAAGTGCTATTCGTGGGCGATGTGGCGTCGTACCTCCGCCCCGGCACGCGGCGGGCGCGGGCGCCGGCGGGGGCGCCGAGGCGTCGCGCGGGGCGGCCGGGCGGTGCAGCGGGCGACGGCGGCGCGCGCAGCGGCAGCCCTCGGCAACGAAGGCGTCCCAGAAGGAGCAGCAGCTGTCGTACAGCGCCGAGTCGATCAGCAGCGTTCCCGTCTGTGTGCACGCGCGCCGAGCACATCCAGTCGGTTAGCCCTCCACGCCGGGGGAAGGTTATTTGGTAGAGTCCGGACTGGGGCAGGGATGGGAAGAGATGATCACGCGCTTGACCGATGTGCTCCGCTGGTGTGCTGGGTTAAGTTTTAACGCCCGCTCCGTCTGGTTAATCGCAGCAGTAACGTCCAACGTTCGTAAACTCGGATCAATATCGAGTAGGTTCTTAAGAGTAGCTACAAAAGCTTCCTGGTTCATTTCAATCAGTTCCTCGAAAGAATTTCATATCGCTCCATCACTTATCACTTGTCTGTCACTGCGCCGAATAAATAAGTAGCATTCCCGTCTATGCACTAACACAGAGCTGATCATGCTGTTATCCGCCCACAATTGGCTGCTCGGGATAAGATCATTGGATCGAGGCATTAAATAAGCCTTGATGAGTATGAGAAAATTATATTTATGAGTAAGAAAAGTGGAGAAAAAACAGTTACAAACCCACATTGACTGATTTTTTTTGTACGTTCGTATTATTGATTGTGGTTAAGTGCCCATAACCACAACATTGTGGTGGAGAATATTCACTAGTTTCTCCTCCTTCGGAACATAACGACTGCGTCACAACAAGGGGAAAACAGAGAAACAGTCGAAACTTCATTTTTTCGTCATAAATTGGCGATGAAAAGAAAACATGAAATGTTAAAAACGTACAAAGTTTGATTGATAACCTAATGAAATTACACACTCTCGCTCCTCAAATAAACTTACTTCTTATGCTCATACTAGTTTTTCTCTAAAAGGAGAAATATTGTATATTTTTCTATATATCTCTAAGAGTTAAATCTTAGTAGAAAAGTGGAAACTCCAAGGTTCACTGGGTATTGAAACTGGAATCGTTCATCCGTTTTAGAGAACTTGTCTTGCACAATCAATTATATAATTTTCTGTCCAGAACCGATTAATCTCTCCGATCAACTTGATGGATTGAAACAGTTTTCATTTCACACTCTTTACAGAGTTCCCCATGAAGAGATCATATCTATCTAGCACTTTATTTTCAATATCCTTTACAGCTCAACTTAAGTAGCTTACATTTCTTTTTAATTGTGTTTTAATGGAAGTTTCAGTTTACAAGACTCGCTCTCCAAGAAAAGCTCTTTGTTGAGATTCTCTACTCCGTGACGTCGACTCAACATTTCAAATAACTTATTTCCTCTCATGGGAATGAATTTGCTTGATCAGGCGGCACCTATTGAATAAAGGTGATTGAGAATAAACATTTTAATTCTCGTGGAAACAGATGACCCATCAATTAATACAAAACTTGTTCTTCATTTTACTCATAGAAACAGTTAATTGGCATTATTTACTGATTCATGGTAATTTCACTACATTGTCTTGATATGTGTTGGGTTTTATACCAAGAAATAAAAATAATTACTGGTGTTTGACAAAGCATCCAAGATAGTCCTGCGTAAATAGATTCGCGCTTCTGCGAAATTTGAAAATGTATTTTCAGCCTTGCTTCAAAATAGTGCGAGCCTGTCTGAGACTGAACAGTACACTTTTTGTGCGCTCGCAAGGCGCGTGAAAGTATCCAAGGGATTGCAATCTTGCGCGCTCGGCAGCAAGCACGCGAAGAGCCTGAGAGGAATTACCGTGGAAGAGGCGCTCCACAAATGCCCAGCGGGTTGCCTATATTTGGTGCACTCCAAGGTCTCGACTTTGGGTTGCACGTATTTTGCGAAACACTTCCTTGTTACTTATTCCGCCAACATGGTAGTAAAGATGCTTCAGCGGAAAGAGGCGATTTTTGTCAGAAAATTCAAATTATAGGGTCCTGATATCGAAAAAGAAGATAAATCTTTTAAGTATTATGTTGTAAAGATTTGTGTAGTCAGATTCCACCTTTGGAATCCTTGAATCAGAATTAATTTACAGTAAAAAAAGGCCGACCGTTTGTCTGCCTCTGTCGTCCGTCTCCGTCTGCCCGACCCCGCCTGTCCGTCCGTCCGTTCGGTCAGCCCATCTATCCACCTGTGATTATCGCTAGCGCCTGAACCGTCCACACATTTTGTCGAAATTGGATATTCCCCAAAAGATCTGGTCGAACTCGAGCCCCTACGAATTTATTACGAATATTTTGATTTTGCAATTTTTAGGGGTACTTTACATGAAACTTCAACATTTTCAAAACTTTCTTAAAAGTCAGCCCATTTTTGGATTATTTTTAACGTCTCGGTTTTAAACGTCTCGGTTTTAAACGTCTCGGTATAGGGGTCGTTTTAGTTGAACTTATTTTTGGAAGTAATTTCGAAAACTGCAAAAGTTGAAAATTTTTTCGACGTTTTTTCTGTAATTACAATATTGAAGACAAAGAGGTTTTCCTTAATGAAATCTGAACATAATTTGCTTTTGACATATTTTTAAACTCTTTTGGAGGTGATTATATTTCTGGAATTGCCTAATTAAAACTCTTAATCACACGCACATTTGGAATTTCCAGAGAATTCCCTTTGTTACTTTTGCAATGCGGGAATTTATCGGAAATTTCCAAGAAATATGTGCCAAAAAAAGTGGATAATTTTGTTTTGGTCAGAGAAAATTATTAAAAACTGAAATGCCGCGTGAACATTAACGAAACATTTTTAGAAAACTGAAAATAACAAGTAGGGTTCAACATTTACTGATGTTTCAAAAGTTTGGGAACTTCCTAAAGAAAACAATATTTGTATAAAACAGAAAGAGCGAGATAAAGAATTAAATGGAGGGAAGAAAGGAAGGAAAGAAAGAAATAGTGAAATAAAGAAGGGAAAGAAAGGAAGGAAGAAAAAGGAGGAGAGGCAGAAAGGGGAGGAGAGGCAGAAAGGGGAGGAG
>BLKR01011584.1:0-30326 GCA_011170035.1 Teleogryllus occipitalis
TTTCAATACTAGCTTAATTTAGCTGGCAGATCGAATTGAACCGCTATCTGGAGGAGAATTCTAGAGACCAGCTGCACTCATCGGTAGTTTTCCTGATTTCCCGATCAATTCCAGGCGAATGCCAAAGCAGTACCCTGTCAAACGGCCAAGGGCCACACGCGATCTTTCCTTGTCCCTTCATCTTCTTGGTCCCAATCTCTCTGCTTACTCATACACACATGCACTACACTACCACACTTGTCAGAAGACCAGTCGAGAACTTAAAATATGTTTCGGCTGAGGCGGTGCCCCGCTAGGGGAGATTCTTGAAGGGGGAATCCCCTGCAGGCCGACCTGTAGGTCAGCGTCGGATCTCACGATCTAGCGTTGGTTTAACACCTCCCGGGATAAAACTGCCAATGGAACAGACAGTTGTCGCGGAAACTGTTGGAAACATCGATAAACCAATCAACCAATAAATTCTCAGAAGCCTGTGTCCCTCTGCCGCTAGGATGTGAAATGCTGCGACGAATTGTACGTCGGCATCACGGCAGGGAGCATTCCCTCTCTCCAAATACGATCAGTGGGAACAAACTAGGCTCCGACTGGTCGCACGAGATGTCTGGAAGTGAGTGCGTGAAAGAGGGGTGTCTTTAAGACGAAAGGATGAGAATGATAACCCGCGATCAATGGCCGGTTTTTTAAAGTACTACTCCGGCATTCGCCTGATTCTGATCGGAGAAAGCATGGAAATCCACCGTGAAGAAAAACCCGACCACTAGAATTCTTTTCCAGCCAATGGCAGAATTCGACCTAGCAAGAAATGCATGGCTAGTGTCGAAAATCCTCCGCCATCAACACTAGAAACTTAGGACCTCCCGGTCAGAAACCCTGCAGTGCCAATAGTTGTTCCTCTGAGCCATCTCAGCGGTAAAATCACAACGATTTCCCCCAAAATACCAGTAAGATGCTACTGAAATACCAGTATTTTTTTTTCAGAAAATACCGGTATTCCCGTGACAAATACCGGTATAATACCTCTAAATAGAGGTATTTTACCGGTATAGATGTCGAGTAAAAATAAAATACCGGTATATGTCGTCGTATGCCGGTATTTTTAAAGATATTTCGAATGAAGTTATAATAGAGGTGAAGGATACCGGTATAAATATCGGTTATATACCGGTATAAATATCTTTACCGCCGCAATTCGGTATTCTGTTTCTGATCTAAATAACTCGGAACCTTTCCCCCTTTATCTCAAGTACACATGTCCCCTGTACAGCGGAGCTACGATATGTATAATAATAATAATAATAATAATAATAATAATAATAATAATAATAATAACAATAACAATAATAATAATAATAATAACAATAATAATAATAATAATAATAATAATAATAATAGTATAATGAAAAGAATAACAACCAGACTGCCGACTTGCACGCCTTCTTACTCCACCGTGGGCGAATGTCAAAGATTCCAAGTGTATAGAGACGCCCTAGGTGGGGAGGAAGTGGCCGGGGCCATCAGCGAGATTGATATGTGGGCTGCGGAACAGAGCGCCCACCCCCCGCCCAGCGCCCTCGGGCTTTTTTACGGCACCGCCCCGCAACCCGCGCCCTCTGCCTCCCGTTTTAAAGATCGGCCGACATCTCACCTTTCAAAACACGTCTCACTAAAAAATATGATGGAGTGCACATAGATCAGCACACGTCTCATTTCCAGCTCCTTCAACCCAACCCACCGACAAATCCCGTGAACGAGTGCCATTAAAAACTCATATATCAGTATACATAAATCGACATTATGTCAAGTGCAAAAGATTGCGGGTGTTCTAGCACAGACCTTATGAACATAAAGCACAAAGTTAATTTGTTTGCTGACATTAACTCAAGCTCTACATACACTCTTTGGTTCCACCTTATCGCAAACAGAATACGAAACAGGATTGGATTGAGGTTGAAGAAGTTCTTCCACATCATGACAAATATTGTTAGTCGGTTTTCAAATATTTCCAGGTGCAATTCCCCTCTATCTTCTACCATTGTCCCAAAAGATCTCCTTTCAATCTTTAACAATCTTGCCTAGAAATATATCCGGTGAGATGGCTTGTCATAATGAACTCTGGGAGGCAATTGTTTTCAAGTCCTCCTGCTCGACAATATTTTTTATGAACTTATACCACGGTGTCCACAGTCGCGCGTCTAAAATTGTTTGATACTATCTGAGCTCGCTCAAATCTTGGTAAAATGGTGTATGCTTTTATGTGCCGAACAATTGGCTGCAGCAAAACAGCAACACAACCTTACTATCAAAGTGCTGAAGGGTAAATCATCGAGATCTTCACCCGATAACACGTTACGTATGTAAGCAAAAATGGTTTGCACTCAAACATAAAATAGCACAAATAAAATTGTATGCCCTGGGCTATGATGATGTTTTAATAGACAAGTTAACAGAATTTCGCGCATAACTTCATCTGCGCTAGAATACCCAGGAATGGTTCTTACTTTCTCGCATAATGGAAAGTCTCACGCGGCGGAGAAAGCCTGGGCCGCGAAGACAACAACTGTATCAAGACAAGGGTGTTCAGACTACAGCAATCGGACGAGCAAAAAATGTTGTTTTTTTCCATCGAAGTGAAAATATCTCCTTTTGAATAGGCACTTCACAATTAACATTCAGTGCAAGACGAAAAAACTATCCATACGATTATTTTATTAAATGATTGTTCGATAAAAACAATGCAATAACTTCAAGCTATAGTCTCAACCACAAAATAATTATTTACAATTTAAAAACTTTAATTTCATTCAATCTTTGGCATTAAAACAATCTTCCCAGAAAGCATATTAATTAAATATCTGATTTTATAATTCATCAAATATTTATTTATTGTTTCAAGTACAAAACTTGATTCAATGGTCAATTTCAAATGACGCTGTCTTCACTTTAAAACAAGTTATATTACATGACTTCCGTTTTGATTTTAGTTCAAGGCTGAGTGAAAATTACAAACTATTGATTATAAGGATAATATAGTACATAGTAATATAGTACACATAAAATAAATCACATAATTTAAACAAAAATAAGTATTCTTCTTTGATAACATATTAAACGAAATTACTCACTCTACATACTATAGTATAGTAATTTGTCCTCTAATCAGAAATAACTAATAACATGTATTTCTGCTACACCTGCAAATAGTATCATATTAAATACGCCTCAATAGTTTAACTGAAATCAATTTTAGAATGTAGTATCCCATGGCACAGTAGCTTAGCACCGGTACAACAGCACATACTCTCGCACATTATTTCAAAATTTGCAATTTCAGACAACTTTGGTGAGTAATGAAATAAGCAATTGATGGGAAATTTATTGAATGATGACAGAAAAAGCAAAGTTTGCAAATAAATAGCCATAATTAAATTGACAATTCTGCATTAACTGGCATTTCTGTATATTTCCAATATAAACTCGGAGAAAATTTTCGTCCCCTGGAGGTGCCGGAGGAAACCGCCAAGGGTTCAAATAGGGAACCAAACCAGGGTGAGCGAAACTAGGGAGAGCAAAACTAGAGAGGGCGAAACTATGGAGAGCGAAACTAGAGAGTGAAACTAGGAAGAGCGAAAGTAGGGAGGGTAAAACCAGGGAGGGTGAAGTTAGGGAGAATGAAGTAAGAGCGGATGAAAACGCGGGAGGCGGCGTGCCCTCTTCCCCGGAGAAAGCGGGCCTGAGCAACCGCCGCGGAACCGCACCATCTGGCGTGTACTCGTCGGCGTATCGATCTCTGCAGGTCTCCGGGCAGCTGTCTGCAGTCGATAGCAAAACCATTACTGCATTCGGAAGAGGCCTTGTTTATGTAAGGGCTTTCGGCGCTAAGGTCGCCTGCGAGACGACGCAGTTGCTGGCGAAGTCCTTGGTGGGCGACTGGGGCAAAGGTGAACAAAGGAACTTTCATATGCGAACTATGGCTTTACACCACGTTACGCTTGAATAATTCTCCTACGCCTTAAGCGTCAAATGGACTACTTGCTAGTTATTAAGAAGTAATAATAAAATTCCATATATTTTCACGGAATCTTGTTTATATAGAAATGTCAGGGTGATGTCAGTTAATTAAATAAGCGAACGGATCCCAGAAAGTAGACTACAAGGTATTGATAAATCTAGGTGTATTCACCTTCAAAGAACTCCAAAATCTTTACTCAACTGGTGCACTGAATGCATTTTATGTTCGCGAATATTTTTTTAAATTTGCTAAAGCTTCTTAGAAACATTAAATGGTTCACATATCTCAAATCTTCGTGAATAATCGTTGTCATGACAATAGTAAGTACGTACTTCTTTAATATAATTATTTTTAGCGGTTGATATTTTTCTGAAGAATATTCGAAAACATATGTGCTGGTCCTTAGCAGTCAAGCCTGTTGAACTCAAATTGCTGATTTACCTCAATTTTACTTGTAAGTGAATAGATTGTTGCTCGCGATTATGATTTTTATTTCACTTCTTTGTTCACTTTTGCTTTCTTCTGTTCTGACAACATTCAATACTGACAAACCTTATCACGTTTTAGAGTTGAGTATGACATTTCAAAATCGTTAGGGCATTAGTTTTTCTTCAATTCAGCACGGAATCAAAATCAAGTTCATTGCTACAGCGGGAATTATACAAAATTAGAATACATCAATGATGAACGTTAAGTAAAACGTGTTAGAAACGAGTCTTTCTAGTAGTAACAACTAAGAACTGTTTAGTTTAAATTTATAGAGGATGTGTTAGACACAATTCTAACTCTACGAAAGAGAAAGGGAAATAGATTACTTACAATTTATGACACGAAGAGTCGCTTTGTACAAGCAACATTGATAAGACATTGAGAGGGATGATGAAAACATAATGGCGCTGAACAAGACACACGTATTGTGCAATGTAACCTCCGTTGAAATGAATCACGTGGAAATCGACTCTTAAAATACAATAAGAATGTTATCAGCACATGAATGTTGTCATAGGCACTGGGAAAGTTAAGAATAAACTTAAATGTTCCGCGTTTGTTGTTCATTAAATATTCAAGGCCATATTTCGGGCTTTGAACCCGCTTACGTCGCCTTCAAGCGGTAATTGCAACTAGCGAAGAGAATACATCGCACGGTTCTGGCCAATAACTCTCAGGAAATTATCAGCGCTGAAGGATGACAAAACTACTTGCCACATAGCGAAACATCTACGGCAATCACTTGCAACAATTTGCATGGGTTTTTATTCCAAGAAACATTCTTGCAGAAGACGCTGTCACTTCAGGGAATTCTAGGGATCTTGTATTTAATTCGCGAGATGTCACAATTGGTCTGCTTGATGCCACCACTAGGAGCGGATTGACTACAATTTTTTTAAACATTTTAAGCCGGGTTGCCCGATTCCATTCACGTTTATTCCCAGCAATTCTGGGTGGAAATAAAACTATCTCTAACGCAAGCAAATCAAAAATACACGAAATTAGATTCGATTAGTTTCAAGAAGGACCTACAATCGTGGACTAGATGTTTGGCGCAGAATTTAAGGAATGCGAAACCGTATGTTGTTAACGGGAGAAGGATGCGATGAAGATCTGAGATTTAAAACGAGTACGGGAAGAATGTTGGAGCAAGAGCCCCATTTATTGTAAGGTGCACCAGCCTCGCAAGTGGTGGGGCGCGGCCGGGGGCGTGGGGCGTCCGAGGGGAGCGCAGGCAGGTCACGTCGCGACGCGCCCCCGCGTTGCGCTGCGCTGCGCTGCGCAGTCCGCCAGAGGGCGCGACGCGAAGCCCACGGTTCTGCGACGCCCGAGACGGGGCGGAAGGCAGCAACGGCGGGGGCGGGGACGGTGGCGGGTCAGCAGGGAGGCGGGGATGGCGACAACGGTGAAGGTGAGAAGGGTAATGGGGTCGGCTGGGACGGGAATGGAAGCGAGAGTGTCGGTAAGGCCGGGAGCGGGGACGGTGGCGGGTCAGGAAGGAGCGGGGATGGTAACATCAGGGCGAAGGTGAGAAGGGTAATGGGGACGGCTGGGATGGGAATGGAAGCGAGAGTGTCGGTGAGGGCGGGAGCGGGGAAGGTGGTGCGGAAGGGTTGGGGGTTGAGAGCGGAAATGGGAACGGCGGAGACGCCACTGGGTTTGGGGTCTGGAGCGTTGCTTGCGGTGGAGACGGGGGCGGGGACAACAGCAGCGGGATGCGGCAGAGGAGTAAGAACGAGAATGCGGCGGGGCCGGCGGCGGAGGCGGAGGCGGGGATGGCGAGGTGAGAGAGAGTCGGCAGCCGAGGCGACAGTCCCTCAGCGCCGTCGGCGTGGACAATCACGCAGCGACCGGGCGAACTGCTGAAGGGAGCTCAACTTCATCCCAGGCAGAACGTGCTGGCCCCGCATTCAATCGGGGCCCTGCACCTCCATCTCCACACCCGCGCCTCTGATTTCGGTTCCCAGCAAAGATTTCGTACGGCGCGCAGGAGTTTCTCCGTTTCCCCTAACTTTACGATGGACCTTGACGTCATTCTCCCCATCTCATCATTCACCACCCTTCAACAAAATAGTGTTCATTAAGGTGGAAGTTCATTACGGGGTTCAAAGAAAACGAAAAACTCAGAAAATGCAGGGAACGTAGTGAAACTAAAAGACCTGCAATAGCCAGAAATATTTTAAAACTTATAAAATTGGGAGATCTGTCGATTGAATACATCTCACACTGCTCAAAATGTATAAGTGTTTTTAGTTGTGCTTAAAGAGAGTGCAAAATGATAAATTTATTTCACTTACTTTACGGGCACATGACGACCGAAGGAAACTAGAGCGAAAGCGGGGCATGTCGAATTTTCCTCCTCTTAGACTTTCTACTCAACAATTGCTCACAATTTTAAAACATGCATTGCATCATTTAAAGAGCTACAATTAAATAGTTATGCAGGAATTATCCAACTCACAAGAATCATTAAAGTTGATGAATGAGATATTGTGATGAAGTTGAGATATATTTTATAATTTCGAGCAGCAAGGATCCACACCGAAGATGTGTGAGTGTGTGTGTGGGGGGGGGCGGGATATCGCTGTTGAAAAGTTAGAAAAGTTCTACATATTCCCTAGAAAGAAAATCGGAAACCCCCAAAAATTGTTTCATGCCGTTCAGTAATAACTCTCGAAGGCTAATGAAATGACGGAGATTTACAAATTCTGAAACTGCAAACCTCCGAATAGTGAAATTACTATTCACTGTGGTTACAGAGTTGAACGTGTTTATGAAAATGTAATTGAAATGTTTTATATTTACAAAGATCTGTTCGTGTATGCTGTATGGAATTATGGCAAAAAATTCCTACTCTTCATTTTAATTTAAGAACGTAATGCACCACACACAATTAAAATCACTAATTGTTTTTGTGAAAGTTCACGTGTAACACGATTTGTGGACATTCCGTGGCGATATTACGAATCTTTGCATGTCAAAACGCGGTTTGTATATTAAAACACTCTCTATATTAGATTTGCTATCTCTAACTCATATTAACACAGAGAGTTACGCGTTACACATCCTTCCGGACATTTATAAACACAGACAAACTCATTTTCGGGCACAAAATTGGGTGTTTCTCCTCTAATAAATATTAGAGGCTAATAGATATTAATCCTGACGTGTGTGCAGAGTTGCAGCACAAAAGATCCTTGAACACTATTTTCCGACCGAAAATTCGAGATTTTTATGTTGTGATTCCAGTGAAGTAAAGTACAAGGAAGAAAATTAAAATAATATTTTGTTTGAAAAACTTAATGTTTGATTTTGACAGCCAAATTGGTCCAAGTGCGTCAGAGTACCTCCTACTAAATAAATTCCAATATTCAAGGGTCCCATGGCACATTGGGGCAGTATGTATTTCCACACCGTTCGCAAAGATCACAAGCACTCCCAAACACCCACTGCTAATGATGTGACTTGTTCTCCAGGGAGGCAAGCGTAAATTCAAATTTCCGCTTACAGCAGGCGCATCCCCTCATCGTTGACACGAGTGACCAGAGCGGTGACGCAGACACGGGCTAAACGCTTCCGAGGCGGCGAGCAGGGTGAAGCCGAAAATTAAATTTTCCTGTTTTTGTCAAGTGGAACGAATCGGAGCGAACGAGCTCACGCCATCAGCGTTCATGCGCTGTCAACGAATCCAAACGCAAGTGGAATTAGCTGTCAGCGCGGCCGGCTGAAGCCCCGACCGCGTGCCGCCGCCACCTCGCACGGATTGTCGTTTTAGAGACCGGCTGAATTGGCTGCGCCACTGCTGTGTCTGGCCACTAGGTCATGTAGTTCGAGCCACGATGGTGGTGAATTTCGCCTTATAAACGTGGATAAAATACTCCATAAATACCCCATATGTGGATACGCCATAAATAATTTTAAAACTCAGGTAGACGAGTATCTTAACTAAGAATAGTATGTTATATAGCGAGGTATAAGTGTTTAATTGTGAAGTGAGGTGTCGTGCAGTGTGGAGCAGAGAAATAGTGAAGGAAGTGTTTTAAGCGTCCTAATGAAGTGACGTGAAGCGCAATATAGTAAAGAGAACAGTGCAGGGTCAAATCAGTCAGGACTTTACTGTACTATAAACATTCAGTGCGGATTTAGAATATACTGGTAGACGTTTCATATCATTTTCTTCATATATCTTAATGTTTTATAAATCATCAGTAATTATTATCTATATATTTAAAAAAATAAGGTATTTTGCCATGGCTTCGTTTAGAGTTTCTGCTGAACCGATTGTAGTATTTTTTCCTTTAAATGAAAGAATGTGATCCCTAGATGTGTTTTCACGTATTGTTTGAGTTGATTCACCAGCATTTACGGTGTAAATTAATTAATTAAATCATTCTTTAATAGTACGCTTATCAATAGTCGATTGTTTTCTTCCAAAGGGTGGCTGTTTCAAAATCGATATATAAGTGATGATAGATGTGAGCCCACGCTGATTCATGGTGGCGCTGCTTGATGTTTTGTTTTGATTGTTGAGATTTGTTTACAATTCGTTAAGGTTTTGTTTCAGTGTAATAATTGCATTGTGGCGTTGACAGTTTGCATGTATTTGCTTTTGTGGTGTATTTTGTAGAGAACATTCGGACAGTGGGTTTTGCTCGGTTGTACTGAAGTAGTGAAGTTGTTCTTAGGTTATGTCGAATTCCGAATCGTTGCCCACGCGCCACAAAAGACCCAAACATACATTAAGTAGATGCAGGGAAAGAGAGTCAGCGTAGGTGTCGTGTTAGTGAAGTCATTTCGTTTTCTGTTGGGTCGTTGTCTATGAAATGTCAGTTTTGTTCTGCTTTGTACTTCCCGTGTGAAAGAAATTCTGCAAATGAGTTTATTGTGTTGCTTAAATCGGAAAAGAAGTTTACCTTAAAGCAATATGCCAGAAGAAATCAAAAGTTGTTTATAGGAGATGATGACACATCAAAAAACCTTAGAAATAATATCGGTCAGTATAATAGTGCTCTTTCTTTAGTGTCATTTGGTGCCGATATTGCATTGCCACCTGGTCACGGGCCCTACGAGTTCAAAATTTTGGGAACTCCACATCACAGAATATATTCGTTATACCCTGAAGATCCAAACAATGCAACATATTATGAACATTAGTCTGGGCACAGTATTTTACATTTATCTCATATCTCACCGCCAAATTTTGACGGGTTCTCACTAGTTATTATTATTATTATTATTATTATTATTATTATTATTATTATTATTATTATTATTATTATTATTATTATTATTATTATTATTATTATTTCATTATTATTACCATTATTATATTATTTGCATTAAATTATATTGAATATGTAACTAAATACCACCGGGTTATTATACCCAATTGCACTTGAAATAAATTTATCTTCATCTTCTATCGACACAATCTAGATAGCTAGGTCGTGTTCACCGGCTGTCTGGAGTAGAATTCTAATGACCGATTGCTAGTTCTTGAGATTTGTTCCGTAGAAAATTTTATTTACCTAATTTTTAAAAAGTGTCACTCACTCAAAATTAAGCAAAAATGATTAATATTTTCAAAACATTGCTAAACATTTTCTAAATTCTTATTTTGAAGAACAGATTTCATTAAGAAAGAATATAAGAAGAAGGAGAGGGCAACAAAATGTTTAACTTTGGCCACTTTCAAAAATTCAGAGGTTTCAATGAAAATAATTTTGCGGCATATTTAGAAGAGTCATTGCTCTTTTCGAGCAAAAAAAATCACAAAAAGTTTGAAACCGTTTTTGAGAAAATTTCGGAAATTTCATTGGAGTTATGTTCATTATTATCATGTTAAGTATTCTCAAAATTAAAAGATCCACATCAAATTGGAATAAACACATCAACAAGATCGTTGGGTGAATATCAATTTTGGTGAAAATATTGAGAGCGGTTTAAACGCTGGTGTTCATAGACGAGCAGACATCCTTATACTATATACAAGAACAAGAAAAATTACTTTTTAGACAGTCATTAGCCGTTCTTTCAGAGCATGCATAGAATGCTTAAAGTGGACGATGTTAAAATGTTTAGATAAATCTGGGAATGCAACAAAGAAAATAAAATATTTTCATTTGAGCACATCAGCTACTACCGACCTTCACGCATAATTTAGTGATTTGTATTCTTGAATTAAAACAAAAAGAAAGTCAGTAAGACGGTCAAAAAAGAGTGTATGACACACGCAGTAAAAGCGATTTTGTTTTGCCATTCTTAACATAATTATTCTGTATCAGGGATCCACAAAATGAATTTTACGTAAACTTTCCCCTGAAGAATTACAAATACTTTAGCATTCACGCAAATAAGAGGGGCCAAACACTTCATGGAATTTTTGTCAACGTTAAGAAAAAACTCTTCACCATAACAAACACATTCACAATCACGCACGCATGCATGCACACACACGCGCATGCACACACGCATGCACACACGCATGTACACACGTATCACACACGCATGTACATACACATGCACGAACACATACCCACACATACGCAAGCACGCACGCACACGCACGCGCGCGCGCGCTGAACACACGCACACTCAGGCACACACAAACTAACACGCATTAAGAAAGCCGATGAGTATCGCATTGTGACACATCAGCGAGTTTTTCATGTCCCAAATGTGAAAGTTTCGTTTGTCATTCATATGAAAACATAACTACATCGTATTTAGAAAAAATGGCGACGGGTAGTTTGGTTTTAATCCTGCTTTAGATATCATTTCGCTAAATTCCTCGAGAATAATTAAAGAATTATATTAATAGTAGTTCAGCATTACTTATATTAATATTATATTCAGAACGTATAATTGGTACAAAATACAATAGAAGGATGTTTTTAATATTGCGGAGTGCAAGAGTCTTGACACAAAAGATACTGATCAAGACAGATGACTGACATTTTAAGTTCATTTTCAATTTAGAGAATATTACGATGTTATGAGTATTTCACGAGAAATAAAGAGACCTATCAATTTCCCTCGTCGATTTCCATAAAAAGGTGAAAAAGTAATTGTATTATATTACTGTATGAAGTCAAACCGAAAAATGGAAAAATAGTCAATTGGTAAAATTCATCTCAGCTTACGATGCATTATACTCTTGTATCAAAACTGCACAATTTACTAAATAGATCTGTAAGCAAATCGTCACAGCAAAAAAAGTGACATCTCTAAAAATCATTTCGCAGGAGAATGGTTTTATCCTATTATTTCTGGGTCAAGGCAAAAGAATTTCATTTCATACAAAGGATGTCTTGGGAGCCATGTTTATAAAATTAATAGTAACCTTTTACCAATTTCTAAACACATTTCTTTACTTAATTCAAAAACGTTTTGACATTTTATTTAGGATGATTTTTGAGATGTCACATATCTTTTGCAAAAGTGATAGTTTGTATAATCAGTTTGAAAATAACGATTGTAATAAACTTGCAGAAAGATCGTACACACTGCAATTACTGAGGTTTCTGTGCTTCTAAGACAGTACATCTTACGTTCTTGCTTTTGATGACGAGGCAGCAGTACTAACAAAATAAAAATTGAAAATTGATAAAGATTGTTGACTTATTTAATGCTCGTTTGCAAATCTAATTTTCTCCGTGCAAAATATTTTAAAATTTAATATCATTAATGCAAACATCTCATAATAGATATGTTGATTTACAAAGAAGCAAGTATACCTATAGTAGACAGATCGAGTTCGTAAATTCATCGTGAAGTTGGTCAAAGAGGGAGTGAAATGGCAAAGAAAAGGAAAACGTTAGCTAATACAAGTAGGTAACAGAGAAATCGAAGATAAAAAGTAAGAAAGAAGTAAATAGGATAAGTTAACAGAATGCAAGAGCAAATGGATGAATGAACAGGGAAAAGTACCGAGAAAAGAGAAGTAGTGAGAGGAAATAGAAAAATGAGTGCACTTCGATAAAACAACTAGCAGTGAAGAAAGAAGATTGGAGCGAATCGCTAGACCTATAGCTGGCAAGTAGTACTCTTGCGTGAACCCTGCAGCGTTTGTCCTCGAGAAAGGCGTGTCAAGTTTCGAGCTTTTCGCGCCCATTTACTGTTTTAACGAACCAGCTGCTGGAGAAAGGTCACACCTGTTCAAGCAATGCGAGGGCAAACGCCTGCTACTGTTCCAAAGAACAACAACGAACTCCACCGTTAATGGCGATTCAGCTCCCAAACCTTTCATCAACCAGGAATTAAATTAATACAAGATGCTTGAAGGCGCTACTGAAATGAAATATTAATAAAAATAAATATGTCAAAACATGCAAATTAAATAAGAGAAAAATAATATAACTTTTTTCCGCAGTATACAATAAATATTTTCTAGCAAATTTTCATTTGAGTCGAACTGAGTGAAGATATTAAAGTTCATTTGAGTCGAACTGAGTGAAGATATGCCTATTAAAAGCGCACGTAAACAGTTAATATTTTGCAATCTTCGACCGTTGTAGTTGTCGAGCGTTGAAGCATCATTTCGTAAGAGAAAGCACGTAGAAATGTACCAGAAACAAAATGAGTAATAATTTCAACTCGTTAACTAATTAAATGAGTAAAAGGAGAAAATTCATAAATGACTTTCGTGGCATTTTTCGAAAAGCTTGTTAATACATTAAGATGATTTGAACATTTTGGATGTCATAAACAAATTTACTTTTTTCCTTATTTCTTAATTTTATTTAATAACTAGCACGGCCGAAATTAGACACTGTTCCACTCAAAACGCAGATTTTAAAGTGTTTTTAAACCCACTTATCATTTAATTCTGTTTTAAATCTTGGCGTTAGAAAACGTGATTTGCGAGTTCTTGAGAAAACTGTCAATTATTCGAGTATTGAGGAAAAATTAAAAAAGTAGAAATATTTTTCCGACTTTTCCACAAAAAAAGTATGTTTTTAAATTTTATTAGTTTTATTAGTAATTTCTTCTAACATTCGTGAGCCTTATTTTGGCATTTTAAAAAATTTCTTTAACTCATTAGCATTCGCAGGAACGCTTCCGACGCAATCCACCATTTTGTTACAGAAAAGCCGTCTCGTACCGTGAAAACGCGTCGAAAATTCTCTTCTGGAAGGGGAACTAACAAATTATTGCCACGTTGGCCAGAAGACGCAAGGTCGAACCCGATCTCTATCAGCCCATTTCTCCTTCCTTCCGCCTTCCGTCTCCACGGCGCCCTTCGGAACAGGGCAATCGTAAACTCTGGAATCGACGCGATGCCGCTACGAGTTAAAGCACCTACGACTCTGCTAGGAGCCGATGGGGGTAGCTAAGTTGGGGAGAAATTCGTGTAAAAGTAAATTAAAATTCAGTCCTTGTAGGAAAAATATGTTTTACATTTTGTTTTGAAAGTATAAAACGTGGCAACATGGAAAATAACATTTTTCACCCCTGAATTATTACATATTTGTACTGTCGTCAAATTAGCACATATTCCGAAAGTTTGTTTATGTCTTAAACGGAAAATTCAATGATAAGACGATATAAAACATGTTTGAAAACGAAAAGCCATGTGAAAAGAGATCGTTTATTATTCTTACAGTGCTACAAAACTATATTACGAATACAACAAAACAGCGATGTCTGCATTGTCATGGAACACTTATGCTCCCAGTGGTGTATATAGCTACATCAGAGATGGAGAAACAGCAGCTCCTGAAACCTCTAATCGAGGAAACACGCTGTGACCTTGGGGAAAGAGATTTCAATCTGTCACATCTTCGTAGATTGCCGGTAATATCTCAACCAAGGCTGCGGCAATTGATTTCCATTTCAGGTTAGCGTCATTGGAAAGACAATTCATTCGCAACATGTGCCAGCCCTCTCTCTCGTTGCTTGGGAGACATGGGTCTGGAGAGGTTTGAGATTGAAGCCCTACTGCATGCATTCGATTTCAAAACAACTCCATCAAACAAGTGACCAACACTGAACTTTTCAACGCTGTGATTCATAAAATAAAAAACAAATGGCAAATATTGCATAAATATTTTCGCAAGGTGGAGGACAGTTAAGAACATATGGTCTGCAACGAGAAGCTCTTGAATCAAAACAGTTAAGAACTGGGTAGTCATCCCTTAAGATCTGAACACTTCCGTCAATCGTTATTTTACCTCATGCACAGGAAAGACCTAGAAAAGAAAACAAACAACTACACACAGAAGCAGAAACAGACTAATTAAGGGAACACAAAAAACAACGCCCGCGTCTCTGACTAGAGAGAGCAAAGTCCTAAGTTGAGCGGCAGGAAGCACGTCAATGTTCGTACGCAAATTAAACCTCGTAATATCAGCTCCACAATAGATATAGATGACCATCTATAGATAATAAATATAGATGACCCACTATTTCGCGTTTCAACGTGCTTATCTGAACTTCTTTATTGGAATTTAGATGTAAGGAATTACGGGTTTCTAATGAAGAACAGAAATATAGATATGGTTGTAAAATCAACCTATTTCCTTAAAGAGAACCCTGTTGCACTGTTTCAACAATACGATAAGAATCGTAGTATTAATGTTTTATATACAAGGACATTCGTTGCACCCTCCCTGGATGGTCGTAGCCATTGATGAACAATTTATTCTCACAACATCACTCAGGCCAGAAGAATTTTTTAAATGAGGAAGCAAATAAATATTAAATATTAACCATTCCTTTCCCTTTAATGGATCACAAGGTTCTTTGCAAATGTTCTGAAAAATTAAAAACGAGAAACGTGTACCAATCGTGGAAAGGCCCACATTATTCACAGATATCTCTAAAGTCAGTGATAGAAAGTGCTCCGTTAGTATAGGACCCAACGAATTACAAAACATTAAATACCCTACTGTACCAAACTGAAGCTCATCACTTCATCAACTAACACATCCATGTGATAAACAACAAAAAGAGAAGATTTAAGACATGAAAGCAATGTGAATAGTTAATTTAATCCACAATCAAGTTAAATTGAATTATGGGCTCAATTTCAATGATTCAGTGGCTCGATGGATTCCGGAGTGTTGTTAATATTGTTGCTCGATGTCACATGTCGCATTTTCTGGCATTTATGGTGAAATGATATTTTTGACTACAAACCTTATAGTTGCAGCAATGTTTGTAATTGAACGTTTCTCGATCGTGTGAAAGGATGCAATTTCGTATAAATACGGAAAAGCAAGAAACAAAATTCATGTATATTTGTGACAGTTTAATCTGAAAAATACATTCATATATTTCGTCACGTTTGTTTGGAAAATTACCAGTGTTTCTGAAGTCTTAAATTAATCTACGCCGAACTTTCGAATATTATTTCCAAATCTCGACTGTATCGTCTAAACATTATAATACATTCAAATAATCATCGATAACAAATTATTTGTGGAATACTTTTGACTCGTCTTTCTCTCGAAAATAATTCATAATGAATGTTATGCGTACCCCGGTAGGTGAGCGGTTAGTATAACTTCCTGTAATTGATCTTTCAACACCCAGAGCGGCCGGTCCGATCCTTGCTGCGGTGTGTGGATTTTCGATGTGCGGAATATTCACATTCGCGTACTTGCGGAATATAAAAGAACAAAGATCGGCAAAATTAAATCACACGACAATTCTCGTCCTAATCAATTCCTACATTAGCTTAGTCGGAAAATGCCTTAAGTAATGGATAAAAATTTCCGAGCTCATAATTATGGCGCTCCCTGGAAGGTATTGTGGGAGTGAAAATTTAATTTACTGGCAACGCCGAGAGCCACAAAAGGCCAATTAGAACATTCCCAGATATTTCCTCTGCGTCAAGGGTGGGCTAGGGAATGGGTTTTCAAGTTCCCGGACAAACATAGAAACAAAACAACTGTTGTGAAGTAGCACTCGCTCATGCACTCTCTATAACACTTTGCTACCCCCCCTCCCAAATAGAAAAAAAACGTTTGGATCGGTCGCGCGCCTGTCTTCGTGTAGATGAGAAGTGGGAAATATGTGTACTATTCACTGGATTACGTTCCATACTGCACGGTGCTCTCTGAAAACAGGGGAGACTCGAGGCTTCTTCGAAAACAGGGTAATTACACAATAATATTGAATTCTGAATAATACTGATTTCCCTGTTTCATTCACATACCAATATCGGGATTTAGATAATAAATTCCTTTTTAAATTAAATTCTAAAACATAATAATTACAATCAAAATAGAACATTGAAAGCAAAATACTCTGCAAAACGAGATCACTTAAAATATCACCTTGTGACAATAATAATAATAATATGATTATTGTTATTATTATTATTATTATTATTATTATTATTATTATTATTATTATTATATGCCGGACCGGATAACAGAGATCGCTAAAGCAGTATGCCGTGGCGATCTCGGACGGAAGGATCACGGGTTCCAGTTCCGCCTCGGGCATGGGTGTTTGAGTATGGGTGTCTGTATGTGTGTGTCGTGCTTTTATCCTTCACGATCATCATTCCATCTTCCATCCCCCCACGACTAACAACCCTGGGGGATAAAAATCGGATTCAGCCTAATACTAATCCCCTGATGAATCACATGCACTTACCAATGCAAGGCATGTCTACGTGGTCCGAGACGGCCTATTCGCGAATAAATAATAATAATAATAATAATAATAATAATAATAATAATAATAATAATAATAATAATAATAATAATAATAATAATAATAATAACACAAAAGTCATATGTATTTCAATCAATAAGAATATATTAACACATTTTCCCCGATGAGTCCAAGGGTAATTTGACTTCCATTTATGACCTGTATTTAATAATGTACCAATAATTATGTGCATCACAATTACGTTAGGGTATTATTTGCCATTTGTCATTTGCGACTGAAGCGTCTCATTCAACAAAGCGATGTAGGCGTACGTGTCACTTAATCTTGGTCGTTACGCAACAGTGGAGCAGTCGGTGCCATTCTGATCATTGTATTGCGTGTAATCCGATACCACCGCAAATGGGACAAAGCCTTTCAAGTGCGCCAGTCAAACAAAAGAGTCAGAAGAATTACATCCACCTGTCCAGCCTATTATTCTATAGAATAGTACTGGGATTCATGGAACAAATATGTTTGACGCTCAGCATATTGGGTACAACGCATAACAAGGAAACCGAATCTGCCTTTGGCACGTTACTTTTTTCTCTGCGAATATATACGTCATGTTCATCTGCTATACAAACGGGATTCAAATTCGTTGGAATGCGACATGAAATAAAATTTTGATGATAATAATAACAATAATAATACATGCCGATATTATATTATTAACAATTACATAATTACTATTTTATTAACACATTTTATTTCTATGTTCTTTTAAAAAGGGGCACATGTAATTCACAAAATATAGTACGCCCAACACACTTAACAAAATGCATGCGTACTCGCTATCGTGCCCCACTACAAAATACGCGCAAAATGCGCTATCGTGCACTAATCTGAAATGATGCGTCCTAGAGCCTTAAAATCAGTTTTATGTCTCTATAACGGACACAAGTTATAACTTAAAAACCGCAATCTACAAAATGATTCCTTTTTGGATATTCTTTTATATTTTTGATAGTTCCGGCACTCCGCAACACGAGTTGCCAGACGCGCTGAAAGTTAGTTGCAACAAAAAGCTATTTTCACTTTGAAAACATAGATTTTAAAAATTATGTTTTTCGGTTTTGAGATTACAATATTCTGCGAAATCCCTTTGTGGCCCTTTACCATATATTTTGGTATTTTCGCTCTTCTGGGTTCTCTATCTCTTCAGAAATTCACGTTTAAACTACCAGGAAGCATTTCATTATTCGCTGCCGGAACGTTTATGGAAGTATTTCCTAATAAAACACCGCTTGAATTAAGTTTCTGAATTTATCTTTTAATTTCCATATTTACAAGCACAGCAACATGTGGCGAACATGTGAAGAAGCTTTGGAAAATAAGAGGTTATTTAGGGGAACATTTGTGAGAACAATTGAAGAAATGTTGGGTGAACATTTGAGGAAAAATGTGGGAGAAATGTGGGGGTTCATTTGGGGGAAATATTTGGGAGAACATTTGGGGGGCACCTTTTGGGGAACATTTGGGGGAACAATTGAGGATACAATTTGAAACATCTGGGAGAACATGAGGGAAACATTTGGAAGAACATTTAGGAACCATTGAAGAAACAATTTCGGAATCATGTGAGAAAGGTGCGGAAGTACTCGTAGGGTACATGCCGAAAACATGTGGCGATGGATCCTGTGGTCAACATGCGAAGGAACATGTGGTGAATATGCGAGCAAACACGTGGGGAAAATATATCGATCATTCGGGGAAAATATATCGGGGAACATATAGGGAAACGTGAAGGGGGGGGGTCAGGTGGAGCAAACACCTGAGTAATTATTAAACTGTTCTCCTACTCCACAGCAGGGTGGTCAGAAACTAACAGAAACTCGACCCGTTTGTAAAATTAAATTTACGCGTTGAAAGGCCCTTCATGACAGGTCTAAAATGCTTCAATGTTCAGTTCAGGTTTTGGCCCAAAGTTGGGATCCAGTATGAATATATTTTCATTTTTAAAACGATTCACAAAGTGCGGAATGTTCGCACGGTTCTATAGTTATTAAAGGTTAATTAAAATGTCTAATACATATTTCTTTTCAGTCGTAATTTTTTTCTAATTTTTAATAGGTTGCAAAACAAAACGGTTTCTCAATTTTAAGTATATACTTCTTTATTTATTTTTGTCCGATTTAGAAATAAATGGAGGAGGTACCGCTCGTAAATGAAAGCCAATCTCGATATTTTTGCCGCGCTGTGTAGAGGAACAAAAAATTTTGAAAACAAATCATACTAGAGTGATTGATTCCAAATTGTATTTCATTAAACAAATTTTAAAAAATACGTTTGAGATGGTTGGAAATTTCGCAACTGTAAATTTATTCACTTATCAGGAGAGAATGGACTGTAATGCACGAAAACCACTTATTCTAATTTGGACGTCGTGGTATACCTCAATAGCAGTTTGAGCGAATGACTCCAGAAGTTTTATGTTCAACGGTAAGACCTTCTTCAGGACTAAAGAGAACGTCGAAAGCCAATTGTGTCAGGTTCCGGCCAGAAAGAGACAGGAGAAGAATGTTCTCTGCGATTTAAGACTGAAATTGAGTATTGGGCAAAATGTGTCACATACCAAGACTAAAAGTACAATGAAACTATAACATTTGTGGCCAAAATTTATTATTACTTACAGAGCCACACAGCAAAGGGTAGATCGTAATATCTGATATATTGTCAAAATGTTGTATAGGGCTGACAAGTTCTTGAGTTCCTTTCAAGTGTTTCGTTCGTGTGCTTCAATAGTGGCATTACTATAAAAAAATACAAATTTTGGATTATGATAAATATTTTATAATTATTATGCATTCCTATTATGAACTCCTATGAAGCCTTCTAGAAATGCTTTTTTGCTAATCCAGAAATACTGAGCGAGTGATGTTTACATTTCAAACGTCAGTGAAAACTTTCAACAAATATATCTCAAAACTTGGATTTTCGTCATAGGATTCGGTGAGCGCGAAGCCGCAGGGCGCAGACTAAGGATGTGACATCACCCACAAAACATGGATGTTTCAAAAATCTTCAAAATGAAAATATCGATGTTAATAATTCTTCGTAACGAAACCATGATGTTTTTAAATCTGCTGCAGTAACTTCTAACATTAATGTTCGCACTGGGCGGAGGAGGGCGATTCAATTTGTCAATGGTAGTGTTTATTAATATATTTATCTGTCAAAAGGAAGCCAAAAATGGCCATAAAAGTTAACAAAACGTTTATTGCTCGAGAGAAAATACAAAAATAATAGAGTGCATTTCCTAACAAAAGTTTGACTAACTTATTTTTTGGCCTTGATCACTCGATCACATGAATTCAATTTATAGTAATCTGAAAATTAATAGCATATTTTTATTATAGTACATTCTTCATTGAGAAATAAAATATAATGTACACAAAAACACCGATTGAAACCCATACCAATACCGACCACATAAAAACAAAGCACAAAAGCTGGATGTTAAAAACATCAACTACAATAAATATATGTTTGAAACATTAATATAATGTTCCCTGATTTCTTTGACAACCATTAATAGAAAAAACAGACCGTATTTCAACTTTATCTTAATTTTCATTGATTTGTGGGCAAATAACGTTTCGGAAACGTGGGTCTGTTCCCATCTTCAAATCTTCAATTGTCTTCTGTTTTTTAAATTTATTTTGACGTACGGACATTAATTTAGAAGATCTTGTTACTCGAAAAATGCATGAATTTTAACATGTTATGTAGGCATTTAGAAAAAAAATATTTACTTCCGAATACTGAAGACATGAAGATAGGAACGCACCCAGATTATTGTTTACACTATAAAATCAAGTTCATTGATTAGAAATGAATAATAACAAAAAAAAAAGTGAAATAGAAATTTGAAAAGATATTGACGTTATGCTATTGCCTCTTTTTCTTTTCTAAAAGTGATAAAATATTTGTGCAAATGCAGGATATTTCTTGAAAAAAATGTTTTAAACCAGACAGAAGAAATACAAGACGTACAACATTCTTTACTAATGTGAATACTTTATTTTTTTTAAGGTCGCTTTGTAACAGCTTGGCCATGCAGAGACCACTGTGATTGTTTTAACTGTAGAGGGAACTGTAGGAAGAACAAGCAAGGACAACACGAACACACACAAACATTCACGCTCGACGCGGATCTCGGACCCGCGACTCTTCGAACCACAACAGCTACGGCCCTTCAGTCTTAGCGACCTCGGCCATCCAGGGCGACAAGGTGAATACTTAGTTCAATTATTTCTGCCAAAATGTAAGATCGATTACATTTTGTTTGCAGAAAAAATATATCCTTTCATTCTTATTATTATTATTATTATTATTATTATTATTATTATTATTATTCTCCTGAAATTTTGTTAAGAAAGTTTTATACGGAAAATGAAGTATTATTCATTTTAACTCCATAAGTCCCAATAAAATGTTATTAAAATCTATGATAACAGCGAAAAAATGCTTTAAAAAGTCATAAAAATGGGTCATTTCCTTTCTTCATAACATAAAATGAATGTCTCTATTAGAAGTCATTATTCTAAAGTGAAAAGAAATAAAAATGACATTTCATTGCCCCCTAGTTGTTGTTATTATTCTGGCAAGGTGGATGTGGACTCACCGAGGCGTCGGCGGCGGCCGTGCGCAGCGCGCGCAGCAAGGGCTGCGGAGGCAGAGGCGCAGCGGGCGGTGCGGCGGTGGCGGCGCGTCACGGCGCGCAGACGAACGGGTGGAGGCGCGCGGCGCGACTGAGCGGAGCAGCGCGGCGCAGTGCAGCACGGCGGCGGGGGCCCGGCGCCGGCGCGGGCGCGCCCGCCCCCCGCCCCCTACCACTCCACCACCACCCACTCCCTCGACGACGACGAGGACGACCTCTGCTCTTCACGGATTTGGACACTCGCAGCGCCGCCGGGCCCGGCACTCGGGAGACGCAAGCGAAAGCGCGAGCATTGCACTGGCAATCAAAATGATAGTGTTTTTTTGGAAAAAGAAATGTTTGTCGATAAGTGCTAAAATTTCAAAAATTGGTTTCGAAAAATTAAATAATTTTCTATACTCACACTAACAAAAGACATGGAATTAAGAAATGATATTTTATCTCCAATGATCTCCAATTTAGAAAAAGATACCCAGGCAGATTATCAGGTAGCTCAGACGATGATTAAGTTTTAAGGGCACTTTAACATTTCATCTCACTGGCACTGAAACAGAAGAACATTGATTAACTGCGACGGTACTCAACAAAACAGTTTCAAACTGCACAGTGAAATACGTAAGACACCAACAATGTATTTTCATACTTAAAGAAGGAGGTATGTAGGCTGTTCCTAATTGTTTTTGTTTCACAATAATTAAGAATGAGAAATATCATTGAATCCCGAAACGGAAGTAAGATTCAAAGAAGTTGATTAATTGCTAATTGTAAGAGATATAATTACAGGATACGTGAATTAATATGAATAACATTTTGCTGGAAAATACAAGCACGTGTGCATCAAATAACATACCCTTTTATAAAGGTTTTTTTAATTAAAAATGTAAGCCCTGATTTCAAACTTGGTTTCCTAAAAATGTGTTCTAGACGTAGCTCCACTTGTCTGCACAATACGAAAATTTCAATAAAGAAAACCCAATGCCAGCAACTGTTTCTTCTATCTGCCTTCAAGTTGCATACTGTCAACTCGTCTTTTTGACCCCCTCCCCCCACCCTCCGCTCTCATCTTTACGAGCAATCGAAGCATCTGTTGTGGCAGTTTGCATCGCAAATGTGAACGCCCTAATTGAAATATCGTCTGGCCGCCGGCGATGGGCGATGAGGTCAATGATGTCATCCAATGGCCTTCGGGGAGCAGACGACAGCTCGATACGGAGGAAGCAGGTTTCTAGCCGAGGTTACATTCAGCGCAATCCAGTTGATTCGTCTCCTTTTATCACTGTAATTATAACTTTCACTTTTCCCTCTTTCAGTAAAAAAATTGAAAAATGTTCTTTTTTTTGTTCACATTTCCTTTGTGTAAAGGAAGATACACGTATCTAACTAATGAACATGGCACACAACTTTATACAAGACCTTGGAAAATTTCATCGATGCGTCTAAAATTTTTAATGAACCAAAGAAGCATGAGGCTGCCTCTTGGATACTGAAAATAACTCAGTTCACAATACGTCGGAAAATACTTTATTAATTTTTGATGAAATTCTAGCTCACGACTGAATAAAATGAACACATACAGCTGTAAACAACTTTTTACATTTTTATATTCATACATCTACTTCCAGTTTGCTTTGATGTTCAGTTCATGTGACCATCGGCTTTATATTTGCCGAACCGCTTCCGAATAAAGGCACTGCGATATCCTGCTCGACTGAGCGCCAAACTCCATTCCCGGGAAACAGACTCGCTCTTCGGACTCCACATTGGGTGTAATGAGAATCTTTTGATACAAGTTCAGATTCACTGCAAAGTATTGACTGCAATGCAAAATTTGCAAATCTTAAAAGAAGACGTACTTTCACCATAACGCATTTTTATTTCACAGCACGCCTCTTCGATTGCCTCTTCGACAGCAACAACAGTGAATACAGCGAACCATCAGTGCGTGTGGTGCGCGAAGTGGCGATATCGAGCTACAGTGCGTGAGGAACCTCGAGCTTTAGTCGAAATAAATAATGTTACAATGTCTTCGTATTTATTCTTCTGATGATCAAAACATCGTAAATATCGCATTGTTCATCACAACATTTTACATTATTAGTTTTGGTGAAAGTAGCACATGTAAAATGTTACATTACAATGTTAAGAAGATATTTCGGGGGAACATCCTGGGAATTTGTAAGTACTGTGATACTGTTACAGAAAGTAGCCACATTATTTGCCGTCATATGTTTCAATAGATATAGTAATACAACACATTTACTTCTTGACTGTATTTGAGCGATCTGGAATATTTGGATGTGATCGCTATGATCATTAGCAAGAGCACGCGCAAGCTAGTAATTCCAGGTAATTCCACCAGCAGGGCACCGTCCCAGCCGAAATGAAGCTCTAAGCTTCCATCTGGTATCCCGATGTGCGATTCTACTGTAGTGCATGCAAGTGTAAGAGTCTAAGGCAGGCATGTCAAGGTCGCGGGCAAGGTAACAAGCTTAGCGAGCTCGCAGGCACTGCGTCCAGAGAAATTGGTGCGAGATTTAAAAGTAAAGATTATACTAATTGTCCCGGAGTAGCGGTAAGTCAGTGGATACCTAGGCTACGACATTTTTTGGGAGACGTTACTTGACAGTTATTGTCACAAATTTTGTTACATTAAATTCCATTTTCTCTTTAAAGCATCGAAATTCTCCATTAAAATAAAATAATACGTCAGTCAGATTTCAACTCCTCAATTGAGAGTAAAATTACACATTCTGAATCCAGAGTATCTCAATTTTGTAATTGTTTACTTAAAAGTGATATAAGAGCAAGAACATTCAGTTTAGAAGGTTTAATAGGCAAATATTCTTGTTAAACGCGCTGGCCGTCTGTAAGCGAGACTTATTAATTTATTTCACATTATTGCAAAATAAATAAATAATTTAATGATTTAAAAACAAAACGAAAAGAAGGAAAGAAATGGTAATTCAAACAAATTAAAAAATGATGATAAAGTGCAGAATTTAAAAATAAAATAAACATGAAATATTAATAAATATTAAAGAATGTAATCATAATTCAAATCCCAGTTTTGTGATAGCACAAATCTGGCAAACGTATTTTCGTATGAAGCCATTATTCCCCGCCTCGCGCCGCTTCAGCTTGCGCGTGTACACCCCTTTCTGGATTTGGAGGGGAAATAAGGGCGGAGTCAGGGGAAGATAGCCGTGCTCGTAGGAGCGCCGGCCTTCCCAGGCGGCAAGTAGCTCGTGCAGGCGCGATTTGACGTGCTTCATCTAAGGGAAGAGGAAGAGTGAAAGTCGAAAAAGGAAAGATCGTGCACGAACCGTGGCCCGTATACTAAGGTATTACTCCGGCATTCTCCTGGTACTGATGGGAGAAACCACAGTGACCCGTTTCTTAAGGTACTGCTCCGGTATCGATAGGAGAAACCATGGAAAACTAACGATTAATGCAGCCAGCCGGTAGAATTCTGCATCAAATAGCGGCTGAATTCGACCTACCCGTTAAGATAGTGTCGCAAATGTTCCCGTCGGGACTCGAACCCAGGAATCTCTGGGCCTGAGTTACTGCACTGCTACAGTTGTTGCCCTGGACTATCTCAGCCGGTTTGGACAGGACGTGGAATCGTGGTCGGCTTCCCCGATCTCGATCCACCTGAACGGTCTCCGGCTGCCAATAGGACTCCTGTTTCCATCCCGGGGCGACGAGCTGAGAGCGCCGCCTTAAGACAAGGCGCGGAAGTGTGATGTGAGGGCAGAGGGCGACGCTTGCGGGGAAGACGACGACCGAGCGCAACAGCCTCTCTTGCGAGGGCCGGGCCTCCGGGCGCGCGGGGGGAACGCTGGCTGGCGAAGGACACGACGCACTTCCTTCTCTCCTCTGTTCTCCGGAGGCTTTGACTGCTCGCAGGAAAAGCACGAATTACCTTTTGCCTTTGAGCGCGACGCTGGCTCTGCTCCTTTGAACTTGATCATAATCCCACATCAAACCACGAGGGTGATCGGCCTGCTTCGTAGCTCCCTTGTAATACAAGTCTCTAGATATAATTTCGGGGTACGATTTGAAGACGTGTGCTCTGCATAAGGGCGTAATATCATAACCCGGAGAGTTACAGTACGTTGAATGAGAAAAGACGAGAACACTTACGTTCTATTGTAGCGGTAAGATTACAGTTGGTCGCGCCTGTTCAGATGAACTACAGCGCATCTCGGGGATCTTCTTGAATTCTTGGCGGATGCGCCATTTGAGGAGCGAGGATTCGCCCAACCCTCCGCTCTACGTGCGGGAACAGGAAGAAAGGCTCCCCCGCGCCAGTTGTCGTTTTACTTTCCTCTACCGCTTACGCACTCCACGCAAATCCTCTTTTACATTCGGCCGTGATGCTAGTGTCACACTTCAGTCGAGAGAGCTGCCGTTTTTACTTTTTCCCTACGGAGTAGAGAAAAAATTATGTAATGCTGCGAGAGAAAGTAGCGAATTTTCGGCAGAAAAACTCTGATTACAGGGCCCTTGTAAGAAGAAAGTGGAAAAGTGGATACAGTTGCTAAATTCAGGGGAAAAAAATTCTCTATCACGTGGTGTAGCCAGAAGACATGTTTTATGGGTTCTTGAGGCCGAAAAATCGAATGATAGCAAAACGTCAGTCTATCCGTCCGTTCGTCTGTGAATAGCGCTATCGGCCAAACCGTTCAGCCGTTTTTCTCAAAAATTGATATTTCCCACTCGATCTGGCTCATTTATACTCACGTTTAAAAATCCCCAACACCCGATGGCTATGTATATTATCTCTACACGGGATATGAACTGGTAATATTGCAATTTCAAAATTAAAATCATCATAAAAATACATGCAGGTATGAATGATGCGAATGCTTAGAATTTAGTACAGCTATATTTTTACGCTTTTTTGATAAGGACAAAAATTAAAATAAAAGATCTCCTGTAAGCTGTCCTTCTGCGTTATTCTCTAATCCTAATATAAGATCATTCGCAATTTGTTTCCAATATTCTGTCACAAAATCTTCTACAACTACATTTTATTCTTCCCCGAATTTGCTTAACACTTCCATATTTTTGTCCCTTAATTTTTGAAAAGGATAAAATTCCATAAACTCAGTCTATTTTGTGTTCCCTTCTTCTTCTGTACTAATCCTTTTGTAGGCGAATCTATATAAATATCAAAACGACTGTTTTTATGTTTAAGTGAATAACGTGTTAGTTAAGTTTAGTAAGAATAAGTGATGGGTCACATTCATTTGAAAAACAATCGGTATTTGCACACTTAAGAACATTCATCTCCAGCATTACTCACAGCTTTGTTTTCGCCGTATTCACTTGAAGTTCTTCAAATTAAATAATTTCCAAGGCAATAGTGTTCGTAGGTTTTGCAAATTTATTTTTTGAATACGGTGAAACAGATTAAAATAAAATTAAATATGCCTGGCATTCACTTGTTAATTCACTTGTTCACTTAAAGATGGCAACCATTAGTGTTGCCTCCTAGTGAAAGAAAATTCTAGCTTATGGCTAAATGTACCGACACTAGTTCAATTTGTCGCCACCACGTGGCAGCACCAAAATAAGCAAAATTTACTAGACCGATAACGTCTGAACAAATTGTCCGATTTTCGATCTGTAAACGGCGTTGGACTACTTTTTAAAATAGAATTCACGCTACGATGCCGTTTTTTCAAAAAATATTTCCCAAAAAATTTTTAAATGATTTCTCATAGTTCCGGGAAGAAATTAAAAAATGTGGGCTTATAGCGCGATGACGACGTGCTTCCTGAATCCAACGCCGTGTCAATCATGCAAATCGGTTGAATAGGAGCGGCGTAAAGTGAAATTTCGAAAAAAAACCTGATCCCCTTCCCCTTCCCGCTCCACTTGCTTCACCCCGCCCCTTCTGGGCCCTCCCTCGACGCGGCCGAACGGCAAAACCCGGCGGCCAGCGGCGCGGGAGGCCGAACTTGCAGACAGGCAAGCTGGGCAGTCAGTTTAAGCTTTCGTCCCATTCAGTCTCAATATATTTTTCTCTACTTATCAAACTAGTGATGCTGTAACACAACCAAACGGTCCCATATCATCTGTAATAGTCGTATAAAACTATATATCTTGTTCACATATTTCCGTCTTCATACCATCAAAAAGTTATTTGAGGCACTACTCAAAATATCAATTCCGATTTGGAAACTGATTTCAAAATGAAAATTGAACTAATTGTGTAGATATCACCAATATTCCATGGCCTAACATCTTATTTTACATACATTTTACTTCTAAGATCTTCCGTTATCATTCCACTACCAGAAAGAATGAGCCGAAATTACGCACGAGCTCTTTTATCCTGCGACTCGATTTTTGATCTCAAAACGGCGTTTGTGTCCTTGATAGACTTCACCTGATGAATCTGTTTTCCCAAGTAAAATTTTAAAACTGTTTTCGTACTTTCGGACAAAATTGAAGAAGTGGTAAAATAGCGCGCAGGCGAGATGCATCCTGAATCCAGCACTGTAACAAACATTAAAATCTAATATTAAGAATCGTGACATGTCCCAGCTTATTTAGTAAGTTATATTGATATAAAATGATTCTGTTATATTTGTATAAACTTGAAGATTGGAATAAGTAATTCCCGGTGCGTCATTTTGATACAAACTACGTAAATGATAACATAAAAGGATGTAGTGTAAATCATTGTATTGTGACATATATATGTATTTTTAATGCATTAAATTGTCATGAAAGCAATACAACTTTAACCCTTAGACAGGAACACCACACTAGAAGAGGAATATCCGTCTATGAGGGGGATAAATTAGGTTTTGTTATACAGTTCGGCAACTTTTACATTTCTACATGAAGATACCATTTTTCTAAACATCGTACACGCTTATCAGTAACATTTAATCGGGTAGCAATTCAATTTATAAGATTTATATACTACTAGTAAAACGTAGCATACCAGTCACTGATAAACCTCATATTAAGGAATCAGAATGCAAACGTATTAAATCGGCGATCCTCATCTAGGTGTCGAGAATAGGGATGCAACATTGATGTTGATATTTTCAAAACATAGATTTTGTATAGACACATGAACATATTTCGTAAAAAAATGAAACATTTATAAAACCTGATGTTTATTATCGATGTGCTTGATGAGTTGTTGTGAATGAAAAGAACCGATAATCACAATTTTATAAAAAAAGTTAAAATATGAAATAATATTGCATTATACCACTGTCAATACATGTGTTCGAATAAAGCGAGACTATCTTCAGCCCAAGAAATGACCCAATTTTTCTGGCATTTCCTACGTATGTCCTACCGTACGCAGAGAGGCGGCCAACGCAAGCACTCTAGGTATAAGGTCTCTCGCCCACCTTTCTGTACCCATTTGAGGAAGTTGTGACTCCATATGATGACCCTGGGCGATAGTTTTCAGGCTTAGTTTCACTGTTATTCTTTTTACTTTCTTTTGCCGTTTTGTCTAAATCGTAATTATAAATTAACAATCACGGCCACTGTCAAAACAAATTATCTTCCGCACGAACTTGATCGATGTTTCTAAACCAGGTTTTTGAAAGATGTTTTAATTTTGAACATTGATATTTGCATTTGTGTTACTTGAGCATCATTCCGTCGCTTTTCTTGCTATCCGAAACTGGGAGGGGACGCGCCGATAATTCAGCGAGTTCTTCCCTAATAATGGCAGAATGTACGCATGAAAGACGGGTATCAAACACACTGTTCAGTGCGATGATGTCTATTTGTCGGCTCCAATCCCGGTCAAGCAGCGGCTGTGAGCATCTCTCCTTTCATCTGCAGGTCCCAATTCTTCGCGGGTCTGAACGCGTAGAGAAATAGTACTAGAACATAGATCGCAAGCCATCCCTTGTTAGACCTATCTGAATATACACAGCAATAGGATGCTAGCAATTTGTTCATTGCTCACTCGGACTCAAACTGCCTTTTTCCTTTTGTTTGTGATATTGTGTATTAGTTATCCAATTGTGCCACTTACACCCTTTTCTTCCGCTTCATTCTATCATTCCAAGCATAATATCCTTTTCTAGAGATTTTGTTCGACTCATAGTATGTCCAAAATATTTTATTTTCCATTTTTTGGCTTTGACTTTTAGAGAAAGTTCTGTTTTCTTTTCAAAATTTTGGCATTTATCTTCTTGCCCTCCCATTGTACGTTTAATATTTTCTTCCGTGTCCATACTTCAAAAGCATCTTCCTTTTTTCGGCCTATCTCAATGTTCAGCTTTTACACCCACACAACAGGATTAGAAATACCATTTCTCGATTATTTGGATTTTGGTCTTACGCAAGGCTTGATTTCTGACGGAACACGACGGAACGGCGTTCCTGTATCTCGCTGATAATTATTACATTATATTATAAATATATAATTATTTCTATTAAATTAATAAATCATTTTGAGCGCGTTCCTGGACCTAAAATTTTAGAAATCAATCACTTGATATGCCTGCA